>PVHX01007550.1:0-55723 GCA_004024805.1 Geosciurus inauris
TTATAATTAAACACAAATGAACTGTCTCTGCTGCAAATTTTGCCTCGGAGGCCACAAACTCCGAGCTATAAAAGCTATAGTGCAGATGAGAATCAAGTTCATTATGTTATGCTGTCACAGTCATCTGGGTCAGCTATTCTTACAGTTTGCTGTCACTAGAGGCATAATAAATAAATTTAAATATTATAGTGAGGCTTAAAGTTTAAGTACAAGAAATCCTGTGTTTTTTGCTATATTTAAGAATTATCAAATAGATTATCTCAAAAGATATTCTTTGACGGACTTGACTAAAATTCCTTATTCTTCACCTTCTTAAATGTGGGTGTCAAAATGTAAATATTATCTTGAAAGCTTTTATAATGGACAGAATCACCATTTACTGAACTAACACTTCCTATGTGCCTCATACCATGATAACAGGTTAAAATTCAAAATGAGATGGGCTAGTTAGTTACCTGGTGAACTCCTGAGGAACTGGGATGTAGGCAGGGAGTTAGGAGTCACCCAGAACACCCAGTGCCACCCAGAAGGGAAGAGCTAGGAGGTGAGTCATGGTGTGTAGGCCTAAACATCCAGCAAGTTGCTTTGGTACCAATCCTCTAGTCACTCTGAGAGAGGATGCAGAAAAATAGGTATGGAAGATGGATGAAGAAAAGATAATTAACACATGTGCTTTCATCTCCTTAATTTTTGCCTAGGGTGGATCCTGTGTGGGAAAACAAGGCAAATCTCATCATTGCCTAGCCTAAATTTTCTTGCCAATTAGGATAGATGATTGTGACATTAACTGCCATTCTACCGATTGGACAATCTCACTTAAATAATCAATTATGCATGTGTGACTAGGTGAGCTGGATGTGTGGCTGTATCAGAATTCTAAAAATTCTGCTTTAACAGTCCTCCGTCCTTCTCACCTCTCATACAAATGAGGATGCACAGGGCTTCAGAATTAAATATCTTTTTGAGGAGAAACTATTGCTACATATTTTTTGCCATGTTCTTGACCAACAAAGCCCTAAGTCTTGAGTTCAGGATATACACTCGTGTGCATACTTAGATGGAGAAGCAAGGGAAGACAAACAGTGAAGTTATTTCTCTCCTTCACAACCCCAGCTTCATTCCTGCCTCATCATTAAAGCGGGGAAGGGCCCCTTCCCTCCCAATAAGATGTCAAAGGAAAACTGTTGGAAGAGGAAAGTGGCAGCAGGTGGGTGGAATTGCAACTGATTTCATTTGGAACTTGTCTTGTTTTGGGGGAGGATGTCTTACTTTTTCCACAGCAGCAAAGTTGATTAACGTAATGACTCAAAAGAAGGTCCACATGCTCCAGAGCCTAGTATTCTAAATTCAAGTGTTTTTCTCTGTTATTTGGAATGCAGTGACCTGGGAAAAGATAGTATACTAGGGGACAAAGAAAACAACTGTTACCCTCTTGGTCCTTCAGTGTTGCTGCACACCAAACCTAGATCACCCTCTCTCCTGTGGCTGGCAGGCATGCCCCAAGCAAGTGCACACACTTAGTATGCTGGCACACCTTGGTACCAGCACTGGATTTTCTAAGCCCTTCATAAAATTCAAGAGCATTCATGATAAATGGATACTCAATTCTGTAATTGTTTAGAGATAAAATCATACAAATTAGATTTATAAAGAGAGAGTTCCTTACATTAGATTATGGACTTAGCTACTGCTACTTGTGTGTTCAACATGGAACAATGGAATGACCATAGTATTGCAAATTTATGTAGCACATGATCTTTTTTTTCCTCTCTCTCTCTCAGTTTTCTAAACTGTGAACTCTTACTCCAGATTCACAACTACCTTGGGAAGTAAGTATCAGACTAATTATTATTACCGATTTAGAGATAAGGAAAATGAAGTAAGAGTCAAGAGTTGAGCTAGGTGTCCTCCTTATTTCCTTGTCAAATGTCCATGTCTAGTTTCTAATCAGCTGGACATGTCTAGTCATGTCACTCACAGTATTCTCACCAGGAATTTAAATCACTTACTAAAAGATTGATTATTCCAGTGATAATGGAATATAAACATTGGGAATCAGTTTTCCTCTAAGTTGGAAATTAGTCTGTGTGATGCAGAAGGTCCTCATGATTTCATTTCTATTCTCCTTTGGAATAGGTAATTTCTATCACTTATTTATTAAGATCTGAATAAAATTTAGAAAGCAATCTTTCTTAGCAGTGCTACTAGAATACATTAAATCTAATCAAATAAAATGATATATTTATATTTCACATTTTATTTTGCTAAAAGCAACATGATCCAGAAATGAATAATTCAAAAAGTCCCGAAATAACAAATCCTTTTTCATGTCACATATCTCACCAGAGTGTTAGATTTTTCACAAAATAACTCGGAGAAATGTGTAAACAAAATCTTTTCTATTCCAGACAAAATTCAATGGCAGTTATTTTGGGGTAGATTCTAGCATTTTACTGACAAACAAGCATGTCAACACCTCTCATGTGGAATCAGTTTTATGTTTTACTTTTTTGATTCTAGAATAGATATAAGAAGGCAAGGTGTCCTATTCATATATGACAAATTCCTTCAGGACCTGATGCTGTTTTGTTTATATAACTCAGGAACAATTGTGTATATATAATAATAAATGAGATTTTAATTGTTACTTAAAAATAAAATTGCAGTTGAACACTTGAGCCGAGATTGGTTTGTATGTGTCTGGGAGGCTGAGTTCCCATTTACAGTTTCAATTCATTCATCTCCACATTTACCAGACTTTGTTAGCTGTTTTAAAGAAAAAATCACAAGGAAGCATTTGATATCCTTGGGAGGCAGAGTACAGATCAGGTCAGAACAGGGGCCCTACTTGCCCTCCAAAGCCACTTCATGGCAGCTTAGTTGTCAGTCTGTAACTGAAATCACCTTTAGGGGTCCCAACTTTCTCTTGGCCCTGAAGATTTCCTTCTCAGATGTGCTACTTTGCCTGTCCCTTCTCCCATCTCAGTTCCTCAAGGGCTTTGTGTCCCTGAATAGTAATACATGAAGGAACAATATCAGGCCTCATGAAACCATTAGCATCAATAAAACAATCTGCTTGACTCAAGCCAAGCAGAGATAGATGCTGTGGAAGAATAAGGTCCTTAACAATCTGAATGAGCAACAAGGAGGAAGCAGACACTTATGTTTTGGTAGGAAGAAAGTGGCTGGCCTGAAGTTCCTGGATCCCCAGTTGCAGCTGTGGTGACCGGGAGAGAAGGCTGCCCCACACAATTGAAGCCTCTATCGTGTACCTTAAACAATTTTTAATTATTGATAGGAGTTTCTCTACTACATGAAAATATCCTAGCTCACCAATTCAAAATAAAGTCAGGAAGGCTCCTTGTTCATCCTTCCATTATCTTCATCTTTACCATTATGATACTAATAATTTGATTTCCTCATATTTTCATCTTTCTACAAATAAATGCTTTTGGCCTCTGGCCCACCTCTGACTCACTTCAATTTTAATAAGAAATGATAGCTTGGAAAAGGGTAAGGGAAAGAGCACACCATATTCCTAGATGCCCTTTGCCTATTTTCTATCAAACAAGCAACAGCTAGAATTGTCCCCAAAGAGCCAGACACTACCTGGGGGAACAGCATGAATGTGACAACTGAGGAGCAGGGAGAGCTGAGAGCCTGGCAGGCAACTGAGGGATGGAAAGATCAGGAAACCCAAAGGCAGAGGAAAAGAGCTGGGCAACAGGGTGAAAAATACAGAGAAGGGAAACAGCAGGAAGAAAAAGCACAGCAAAACTGAGAAACCAGTAAGAACTAAAACTGCTACAAAGATAGAAATCCACAGCATGATGACAGAAAAAAATAGCACAGAAAGAAATGAAGGAATGATCATCATATCAGAGAAATGGAGAAAGGAAGCCAATCCCAAGCAAGACACAGGACCAAAGGAAAAGCAAGTCAAAAGCTAGGATTGAAGATAATAATAGTAATCACAACTTGGAGAGGTACAGGGAAAGGGAATATCAGAGAAGGGGGTGGGAACAGAAAGTGGCAGATGAAAAAAAAAAAAAACAGAATGATCATGACAGAGATCTTGTCCACCGCTGGAAAATGAAAAACAAATATGTTCAAAGTAATTGTTTTCCAAGAGACCTGCCAGAGGACCAACCGCGGGGGTCTCTTAATCTCTAGCGCTTACCTGGCTTGGTTTAGAGCACAAGCGAGGTTGCCTATCAGCAAATAGGGCACAGTAGAGATGAGATGGGACCCCATATCTGATAGCTCTTTAAAACGTCCTATTCACTCCAATGGAGACTGTTTCTGCCCCTACAGAAACCCAGGTTGTTGAGAAATCTAACTTTTGGAATTTCGTCAAGGGTTTTTAAATCCCAAACTGCAGGTCTGAGACAGCTCTTTTTACGAGTTGAATGGCAGACCTTTTTCTTGCATTTGCCTTAGGGGTTGACTGTGGATCTGGGATTAGGAGGTCGTTCTTATCCTTGTTCTGGGGACAACAAGTTGGTTAACACCTGAGCCCTCGGGTCCCCCGCCATTCCCCGGGGAAGTGGCATGAGGCTGAGCAAGCGCCCACCTAACTCCTTGCATCTGTACTTACGTCGAGGAAGATAGACATGCCCTTGGACAGCTGCAGGGCAGAGCTGAGCTCTTCCGAGGAGTTGTTGGAGGACGGCGACGTCTCCCGGGAATCCTCCATCCTCGGGAGCTCTGACGCCCGCGGGCGGGACCAGGCGAGGCAGCTGCACCGACTCGGACTAGGGCGCGGCCGCAGCTGCTTTCTCGCCGCCCGGGCTCAGGATCCGAGTAAGTGCTCGCTGGCTCGCGCTCCTCCCTCTGCTATCTGCGCTGGGTTTCTTCCTCCCTCCCCCCGGCCTCCGGGCTCCAAACGCTCACTCTCGCCGCCCCCTTCCCTCGCTGACGGCACCAGGAACGGACTCCTCCCTGCTCATAGCAACGCGCGGTTCCCCTCTCCTGGAAAGGGCTCTGCCCCGCTTGGCCGTCAGCCACCTGCCAGAGTAACCGTGAGGGCCCCTGCCCACCCCACGACAGCCTCATATAAAGGCAAGAAGGATGTTGTTCCAGTAAAGAGACAGGAGCAATAAATGGAAGGAAATTTGTCCTGAGCAACCAAAGGATGAGGAAGACGTCCCCAGACTCATCTCACCTTGAAAACGATGAGGGGATTCAAAGATATCGTGCCTATTTGCTTTCTTGTCCAAGCAGGGCTATCTACCGTGCCCTCCCCAAAGGCAGGAGGGGTCCTGGATACCATGAAGGAAGAATGACTAATTTCGTTTAGGGATCTAGGTATTCTGTTTTTGAATCTGCCAGATCTGAATTCCAAACTTGCCTTAATTACTTTGTTACCTTTCAATGTAGCAAGTTACTAGATCTTCAAGCCTCTGTTTTCCTTATCAGT
Organism: Geosciurus inauris; assembly: GCA_004024805.1. Lineage (NCBI taxonomy): Eukaryota > Metazoa > Chordata > Mammalia > Rodentia > Sciuridae > Geosciurus > Geosciurus inauris. The sequence goes on from PVHX01007550.1 coordinate 5,420, forward strand.
AAAATGGTCACCACGATGGTACTTACCTTAAAGAGCTCTGAGGCTTAGGTGTGACAGTGCTATCAGGTCTAGAGTGATGCCACCCATGTACACCGGACACAAAATGTAAGGAGATAGTGAGTGGTTCTGAGGTCCTGGCCTGCCCTTGCATTATCTTGAGAGTGACTACCTTCTTAAATTTTGCATCCTTTTTTATACACCTCACTCAATTCCTAGTTCTGTTATGTTGTTCAGTGCTTACAAAGAATGAACTCATTTGTTTTCATCTCTGGTATATGTTGGAATCAACGTGGGTTTCTGTCAACTTTACAATGTGGCTACAGATTCATTGCCACTCTTTCTATAAAGAAGTGGGTTTCCTTTCCTCTTTGAATCTGAAAGACTGTGCCTCTGAGGTTAGGTGCAAAAAACAACCTTAAAGTCCCTCTTTTTGGGGAGTGCAATATTTGGCTCTGAAGTCCTGAGCTTTCATGTACAAAGTTTGGCTACATTGAGTCACCATAGATATGTGAAGAAACATAAATAGACACCTGACTGACAGATCTGGCTAAGCAGAGCCTTTGCCATCATCCCAGTCTAAGTAGCAGAAATGTCAATAAAGAAGTGTCCAGATGATCCTTACCTCCAGTTCTTTGAGACATCCCTAGCCATTTGAGTTGTCCCAGCTGAGACCTCAGATATCACAGACATCAGGATGGACCCCAAGACAATCAGTGCTATACGCTGTCAGGTATCTTGACCCACAGAGTTTGGGTGCATAATAAAACGTTCAGTGATTTACACAAAGAAATCTTGGAGTTTGATTGTAACAATAGATAACAAAAACAAAGAGTTAGAAATTACTAAAAATTAAAACAATGGCAACTTGATGCCTCTGCTTCACTACAGATTCATATTCAATTAGCAAGTGGAGGTCCCTTGGCATTAGTTTTTTAAAAGCTCTCCAGGTGATTCTGATATGCAGCTAGGAATAAGAACCACTAAACTTGAATATACTGTACATATACTAGAGAAAAAACACAGAGTAAAGTGTCAGAAGATAGGCAGAGACTATAGGGTGAAGATCTGTGAAATCCTAAGATAGGACTCTGGACTTAATCAGGTAAAGAGTTGGAGATTTTAGGTTCAACCAAAGGAGAGAGTATTTGGAACTGTGTTTTAAGGAATATTAATTTCATATCTTTGTGTGTTTTGCCACATTAAGTGCAAATTTCCTTTGCAGAACAATTAGAATAGACCCTTCCCTTTAATCACTGCTCATCAAAATAAAATTTAAAAATCATTACAAAGACTGGCCTACCCATCAAATGGACACTGGTTATTCAAATCACTGAGGAAGAGGAGGGGTTCTGACCATGAACATTAAGTTGGCTGAGTTTGCAAAAATAGCACATTATTTGTTCTTGGTATTGTCTGGAGGATTGAAGAGATTTTGGGGCAACAAGTGCATTTAAGCCTGGCTCCTCTAAGCTGTGTGGATCTATCAGTCCTCAAATTCAACCCTGTAAGTGGTAATATTTTTATGCCAATCCCATGGTAACAAGAACAGGTGATGAAGAAGACTTTCTCTGACTACAAATGAAGAAGGGGAGAATAGTCAGTAGTCATCATTCAAAACTGTAGAACTATTTGTAACACTTCAGTAAACATGTTTCTTTTACTGAGAAAGCCATGGCATTTTCTGTACCTGTGGCTTTGCTTATTTTCCCTAATGGTCTATCAAGTATAAATGTAAATTATTAAACAATCAACTGGTTGTTATTTATTTTTATGATTTTTGTGTGAACTCCATGACACGATAGCTGGCTTCCCTTTGTAATGGAAATGTAACGTTCATGGAAGGCTCCACTAGAAATGGATGACAATTAGATTCCCATTCACAGCCAGATTCAACAGGCTTTACAAAGTGATAACCAAACATTTTTAGTTTTCTTTTTATCTAGACAGTGTGCCTTTTTGAAAACTGTTTTCACATATCATTTTCCTGAAACACAGATGCTGTACTGCTGTGCATAGTATCAGTTGCAAATAGGAGATAGCAGACTTGAGAGAGGAAATGCATCTTCTTAGCAACTTCTCTACAGCAAAGTCAGAGGAGAGGGAGGGAAGGAAAGAGAGAGGGAGGAAATTCTAGACTGTAGTTCTCAGACTTCCTATGCTGAGACTTTAATGTAAAGGTATTTCTCACTTTTCAGGAGATGATGGCTGTGTGAGAATGAATTTTATTTCAATCCATCTCTGCCTCATGGAAGAACTATTACCTAAGCCATTTGGATCACCAGGAATCTGTCTTATCTACATTTTAAATTCTAAGGAGGGCTATCCTTTTGAGCAATAATTCAGAATCTTTTTGGTCAGGTTATTAGACATTTCCATTGATGGGGCAACATAGGATCTAAACCCTCTTCCTCTGGGGGACTTTTCCTAGGTGTGTGTGTCCTGGCTAAGGGCAGGACACCTCCCCTCAATTCTGAGGAAAGGAAGATGATCTTTCTCCCAGTCCCCCAGTAGCTAGAGTACAGACTAATATTTAGCCTCAGCTAATAGGATGCTTTACTTGGGACTTCAAGTCTGTATCAAAGGATAGGAAGGGAAGTATCTTAATGGCAGTGAGCACACACAGGTGAGTGTCAAATGCCCACAAGACTCATGGAGCCCACAGACAACTTAACCAAATAAATAAAGGAACTTTGTGATTTCAGCAGCCCTTTCAAGTAATCCTTCCCATACTTCCTGAGAACTCTGCTATCCTTCCAAAACTTTCTCTTCTGGTTCACCTTAGTTAGTTTTGGAAGTTCTGAATAGTTCAACTCTAACTAATAAATTCAGCCTAAATTCCTCTTGCTATAGTGGGTCATGTGTTAAGTCATGGGTTAAAAATGAATTTTAAAATTAAGTATTTTCAGATATTTGTTAATACTCTGCTTAATTCAAGGCAACTGACAGGTATAGCTAGAGAAATGATGAAAAACTCTAGTCCTTTCCTGCAGAACATACACAACTTAAAGAGACACAGTTTTAATGGATCATGTTAATGCAGTGAGATAAGAGTAACAGCATAAGTTTGTATTGAGGGCTGGGGGAGGGCAGAGGAGGGAACTTCTCCCCATTAATGCTATTCTGCACTTATCTGGCTGAAATACGAATCTATGATCACCAGCCCATGTACAGTTCATGTAACTGTAGATGGTCAATTTACTAATGCAATTGTAGATGGCAAAATTAGGACTCAGGAGTGGTAAATGTCCTGAGCCAAAATTAACTAATAATGGTTATTACTGATGAGCTATTTTATGCTGAGGATAAAATTTTCCATTGCGCCACTGTGTGAGTAAAATAACAAGCATGTCTATTGACTTCATCAACTTAGAATTCTTCCATCTTGAAAAAAATCAAAGAATCCTAAGTACGCAGTATCCTCCATTCAACCTGTGTGTTGCTACAGTTAGTGTACCCCTCTTCATCTTTCTCATGGATAAGTTTTCTCATCTGAAAATAACATTGAGGTATTATGTGCAAAGGACTTAGCAAACACTAGGCATGGAGAAAATGCTCTATCACGTTAGTCCCTGTTAATCCCACCAGCACTACTGCTTTGCAACCATGTAGTGAAGACCAGAGAGACATCATATGAGGTATGCAGAGCAGTGTATGCATATAGGGGTCTAGTCAATAGTGGTTTTCACTGTTACTATGATATTGCTTTACATGGCCCTGGACCCCATCTATTGCTCCCTACTTCTTGAAAACCTTAGATTGGCTTCCTGATCATGTCTCTCTTCTTCTCAGCCTTCTTCATAGAATCTTTGAATTCTTCTAGCCTTCTAAATGTTGTTTTCTAAATTGTGTTCCTGGTTCACCTTTTCCCCTCTCTGACTCCAATTTTTACATTCTCTTTCACTGCTCCATATGCTAATATTATCCAATTTCATAATTTCCATACGTCTGTGGGCTGGTGACTAGATTCATATTTCAGCCCGACTGGTATACATCTCCTTATGGATGTTTCTTAGACATTTCAAATTGAGCATGTCTAAAAATAAATTCACTGCCTCCTAATTATCCTATGTTCCATATTTTGTTGACAAATGTCACCCTTCACCAATTCATCCAAAAGAGAAGCCCAGGAATAATCTTAGACTCCTCCCCTCACTTCCCTCACCCTGCCTTTACCCTATGGTTACCCGTATCCAATCAGTTGCAAGGGTTATCTTTGGAATCCACCCTCTCCTTTCCATCTCCACTGCCACCATATGAGAGACCAAAACCTGTCATCTCTTTCCAGGAGCAGTGCCCCAGCCGCCTGCTTTGTTTTCCTGTCACCAATCTGGCCTCCTAATTCTTGTACTTCACACTTTCCACAAAGTGAGGTTTTTAAAATGCACATCTAAGCATAGAATACACCTGCTTAAAATCCCCCAGAGACTCCCTGAAGCCTGCAAAATAAAATCACCTTTACTGCTCCATCTCTTGCCATTCTTCCCCGGCCTTCTCCCATCCTCAGCATTCTGGCCACACAGAATTACTGGAGTGGAATGGAATAGTAAAGCAGACAAATTATGATATTCAATAGGCCTGGGCTCAAATCCCAGTGAGCTTTTTGTTATCTTTGGATAATACCAAGCTATGTCATTTCACCTTTATTTTTTTCCACTCTCAAATAAAAATTGGGGAATGGTATCTACTGCAAGGGATTTAAAGGAGAATTCAGTTAAATAATGTATATAAGACGTTTAGCATAGTACTTTGCAAAAGAATAATGGCACAAAAATGTGATATTTATCATTATGTGTAGATCCCTAAATAAGCATTGCTCCCCAGTTCCTGGGCTCTTTCCCTCCTCATTACCTGCCCAGAATACATATCTTCTTTAATCAACCTGCCCATCAATTAGTTGGGTTTTAAGGAACAGCTGAGACATCATTTCCTCTCCTGAAGAATCTCCCCACCTTATCACTCCCACCAGTCTCCAGGGTCTGATTCTTTTTCCCTCTTCCCTGTTTCCATAGCACTCTCTGCATACCCCTTTCATCTCCCTTATCACATCTAAAATAAGTCAGATTTTAGTAACCTCTCTGCTTGCCTGAACTCTGAGATGCTAGAGAGTAGGAATTTTATTTTTCATCTCTATCTTATGCCAGTAAAATGCTAGACACATGGTAGGTGCCCAATAAATGCGGAATGAAGAAACAAAAGATTATATAAATTGTATCCTGAATGTAGACATCAGAGTAAAAGAATAAATGTTGTTAGCTGCTTCTTTGTTAATGTCCAATTCCATGAATTGGTAATAAATGATACAGAGAAAAAGCAGAGAGAGGGGTCTCAAAATCTAGAGGAAAATTTATAAGCATGGAGTGCTAGAGTGGGGTCACCTTGTGGCAAACTAAGGGTGCAATTAGAGCAGCACAGCAAAGTACCCATCTTCCAAAAAGAAAAAGGCTCAACTTTGGTGAACTTAGCTGCCTTTCACAATCAGAAAATGTAGGGAATAGCTACTAGTTAATATGTGTCTATATTTTTAAAAATTCAGGATTGTAGGAAAGTGACGGAAGAGAGCTGGCAACTCTGTGGAAAAGCCCTATGAGTACTACCCAGATCCTAAAGTCAGGCCTCATTTCTTTCTGAGATGGACTTTTCATGCAAACGTGGACTTTTGGAATATCATAATAAATTCCTGGTGATCTGTCACTAAACCCTGGGGAACCAGATGTAGGGAGTGTAGTGGGGGATTGAGGAGCCAAATCCAGCTATGCAAGTTACCAGTCATGGAGTCATGAGCAATTCACTTCACCTGCCTGAGCCATAATTTTATCACCTCTAATGATCATATAATAGTTACTTCATAAGGTTTTTATGGGATTAATGGAAATGGACACAAACTTGGCAGTGACTGCTTTGTGGGGAGACCCTGTCTCTTTTTCGTTATTGTGTGCCCAGCTCTTTGTGAGTGCTTGAATAACTCAGCAACTGCTGCACAGTAGGGTCATTATTATGGGTAGGACAATGTGAATTTTACCAACCTCAAAGAGATGTAAAAAGAGACAGATGCTTGGTGAAATGAACACTAAACTTTCCCACTCCTCACCCAAGTGGGTACTGTCACAGCAATAACATTTTTCATTGCCTGCAATCATGGAGAGGGTGAATGGTCCCTAGTTTCACCACCTTAGTGTTTTCCCCTGTTGATTGCTATTTTTTATATGACAAGGCATTTTGGTAATGCATTTAATATTTCTCTTTAGAAATGCAAATGAGCATCTAATCAAGGAAATACAGAAGAATAGACTAACCACTTAACCATTTCTTTAAAACACTAGCCCCCATTCCCAAGGCTAAAATATGTTAACTAGTTAGGAAGTGAGCCAAGGTTGTTTGAAACAATTTTTCAAAAGCGATTTTTAAACTAAATTTATTAAGCTACTTTTTATTACAGAAGAGTAGAAACCATATTCTAATCATGCAACTATTCTTGTAGACATTTCAGAACCCACAACATAAGCCTGTTATAATATCTTTTATAAAGAAAACTAGTCCTTTTGGATCATAGTACACCCTTGAGGTAAGTAGATTCAATCCTATGTAAGTACCATATAAAATATACCATTTTATTTATGTCTTAGGGAAAGTTTTCAAAAGAGCCTAATTTACAAAACCAATTTACAGACTAAATTATACTTAGGAAAGTTCTCAGAGCTTAACAACAGTAGAGAATTCCTCCTTTCAATTTCCTCCCCAGCTTCAAATTTGTCTGCTAGGGGAAAAAAAATGGAAGAATAAGGTTTTGATTTTCAATTAGCAATAACAATCATTTTTAAAAGAAACAAAATACTAAGAAGGGGTGCTGGAGTTGTTCCTTATGGAAAGCTGTGAGGATTAAATGAACTCTCAGGTCTGGCTTAAAATGATTGCTCAATAAACTTAATTTTTATTATTTTATGGAGCAAGCAATTTTAAAAATCTCTTTGTAGTTCCCTGTTGATACAAAGAAGAAAACAGGGCATACTTTGATAGAAAATATTAATCTTTCTTTTTAAAGAAGAATAAGAATCAGCTGTGACTCCTTTTACCTCTTAAGAATTAGACTTGACTCCAGGTCTTGTGACTATACCAGGTCTTGTGAATTCTAACACATAAATAGTTCTGAAATCTGTATTTCTCCATTAGTCTGCATTTTCTGCATTATCACCCCTAACTCACCTCATATATTACAGTTATCAACTGTTCCTGGAAAACCCACCTCTCATATTTCCTCTCCCTATCAATGCTGCAACCCAGTCAGAGTGTTGATCTTGGAAACATGTGATCTCATTTTTTCCTCCTTGCTCACAAGTGCTCAATGGCCACCATTGACCTTGGAAATGAACCTAAAAGTCCATTGTGTTGCTCTCAAGACCCTGTAAAATGACCCTTGAACCCACCTTGCAGATACACACTCATACATGCATATACACACAACACACATAGTTACCTTCATTCCCACACATGTACACTATTTGTGTATGCAGACACACACATATATACACACATTTCCTTTAGTTCCTATCTCCATGATTTACTTCAATTCCTGTTCATTCTTCAGGTTTTAGTGAGTGCTCACTTCTTTGGGGGAAGTCTTAGGCAGCTCTTTATTGACTACATATTTTTCCTACCTAAATGTTTGCACTGTACAAACTATCCGCTGTGACCTCTTCAAACTGTAAACTCTGGAAAGGCAGAAGCCGAGATACTTTCTTTCTACTGTGTATTAAAAACTAACGCATTCTTGTGGCTTAGAAAATATTGTTGAATAAAAATACGTTACATAACAAATTGCCATATTCATTTTGTTCTCTTAAAATTTAAAGTTCAGCAAATCAGTATCATAAAATATTTAATCTAGATGAGTTATATGCTAATTTCTTTCATGGGAACAATGCATGAGGAAATTTTTCTAAGCTATATGTTGCAATGTACCATTAAATATTTTCCTCTAGGCTGAAATATAGTGATCCATTATACTTTGCTTTCAGAAACAGTTACAAATTTAATGTTAGTTTTAGCAAAGGACAAAAAGGACTAAAGATGAATCCTATGGTTTGAATGTAGTAGACCTTTGCCAAAACTCATTTTGAAATTTAATTGCCAATATAGTGGTACCGAGAGATGGTAGAATCTTTAAGAGGTAATTAGGTTATGGGGGCTTCTTCACCCTCATGAAGGGATTAATGTAATGTCCATAAGAGTGTGATAGTTGCTTTAGTTCTAGTTCTTGTTCTCATGAGAATGGTTTAGTTACTGGGAGATGGGCATTTATAAAGCAAGTTGGGCACCCCTCCTGCATCTCTCTCACACATTCTCATCCTTCTGTGTGCACCTGCTTGCCCTCTGTCTGTCTCCATGAGTTGAAGCACCATGAGGCCCTCACTAGAAGCTACGATTTCAGTATCTTTGCAGCCTTCAGAGCCATAAGCCCAATTAAGTCTTTTCTTTATAAATTTATTACAAAGACTCATACATTTTGTAATAGCAATAAAAAGGGGACTAAGACAAGGAAGAATTTATTTCATAGTCTAATTTTTTGCATCAAAAATAAATTAGAGAGCTGGGATTGTGGCTCAGTGGTAGAGCACTTGCCTCGCATGTGTGAGGCACTGGGTTCGATCCTCAGCACCACATAAAAATAAATAAGATAAAGATATTGTGTCCATCTACAACTAAAAAAAAGTCAGGTTAATGTGAATATTGATAACATGATATAACATATGCAATTATGTGGAAAGAATGTGACTGAGTTTTTGTGTGTATGTGTGTGTGTGTGTGTGTGTGTGTGTGTGTATGCCTACAGAGATATTTGGAATAAAGGTCACCAGAATATAAAATATCAATGCCTGTTTTACAGGAATATAATATTTCAAGTGACTTTTTAGTATTTTCTTAGTATGTTCTTTTATTTAAAAAATTACAATAAAAATATATTATTTTTTTCAAACTGAAACCTTGGAAAGTTACTTACAATTTTAAACATTTCACATGAAGAGAGATATTTAAATAATGATAATTTTGAGCTCATAAATAAGAGCAGAATTTCCTTTCTGGGCCTGCCATACTCTGGACTACCATACTCTGGTAGGTCCACTTAAAACGTTTGGCATGCGTATCAAAACCCCATGACATCCCTTACAGTATTTTTATCACATATGAATTCTTTTAATCAAGAGTTTGTTCTGAAGCAACAGGAGTTAGGATAGATATGTTGAAAGTCGGCTATTCAAGAACTTCCCTAGATATGCCCTATACTATCTATTTAACTACATATTTAGCTACCTATTTTGGCTGTGTTCCTAACTGGACAGTAGGTATTCACACTAGCCTTATTCTCTCCCTTTCCTAAACTTTGTTCATTCCATTCCTTCTCCAATAATACCCAATGATTGGCTGTCTCTCATCCTGTTTTTCCATCATTTTAAAAAATTTATTTATTTATTCTAATTAGGTATACTGACAGCAGAATGCATTTTGATTTGTTGTACACAAGTGGACCACAAATATTCATTTCTCTGGTTGTATATGATATAGAGTCACACCATATGTGCAGTCATACATGAACCTAGGGCGATAATATCCATCTCATTCCACCATTTTGCCTGCTGCGATGTCCTTTCTTCTCCCCTGCCTCTGCTTTGACAAAAGTTCCTCCATTCTTCCTATGCTCCCCCGCATAATGGCTCAGCATCCACTTACCAGAGAGAACATTCCGCCTTTGGGTTTTGGGATTGGCTTATTGCACTTAGCATGATAATCTCCAACTCCATCCATTTACCTGTAAATGCAATAATTTTATTCTGTTTTAATGCTGAATAATATTCCACTGTGTATATATATACCACAGTTTCTTTATCCATTCATCTATCGAAGGGCATCTAGGTTGCTTCCACAGTTTAGCAACTGTGAATTGTGCTGCTATAAACATTGAAGTGGCTGCATCACTGTAATATGCTGTTTTTAAGTCCTTTGGGTATAGACCAAGGAATGGGATAGCTGGGTCAAAAATGGTGGTTCCATTCCAAAAAAAGGAATCTCCATACTACTTTCCAGATTGGTTGCACCAATTTTCAGTCCCACCAGCAATGTATAAGTGTGCCTGTTCTCCTACATCCTTGTCAACACTTATTGTTGTATTCTTGACAACTGCCATTCTAACTGGCATGATATGAAATCTTAGAGTAGTTTTGATTTGCATTTCTCTAATGGCTGGAGATGTTGAACATTTTTTCATATATTTGTTGATCAATTGTATATCTTCTTCTGAGAAGTGTCTGTTCAGATACTTAGCCCATTTATTGATTGATTGTTTTTTTGCTGTTGAGTTTTTTGAGTTCTTTATATATCCTGGAGATTAATGCTGTATATAATGTGCAGGAGGTAAAGAATTTCTCCCATTCTGTAGGCTCTCTCTTCACATTATTGATTGTTTCCTTTGATGTGATGAAACTTTTTAATTTGATTCCATCCCATTTATTGATTCCTCATTTTACTTCTTGTGCTTTAGGAACCTTGTTAAGGAAGACAGTTCCTAAGCTGACGTGGTGGAGATTTGGACCTACTTTTCGCCTATTGGGTCCTTGATCCACTTTGAGTTGAGTTTTATGCATGGTGAGAGATAGGGGTTTAGTTTCATTTTGCTGCATATGAATTTTCAGTTTCCCAGCACCATTTGTTGAACAGGCTATCTTTTCTCCAGTGTATGTTTTTCGTGCCTTTGTCTAATATGAGATAACAGTATTTATGTGGGTTTGTCTCTATGTCTTCTATTCTGTACCATTGATCTACATGTCTGTTTTGGTGCCAATACCATGCCTTTTTTTTTTTTTTAACTATAGCTATATAGCATGGTTTAAGGTCTGGTATTGTGATGCCTCCTGCTTCACTCTTCTTTTAGTTTGTTTTGGCTACTCTGGGTCTTATTTTTCCAAATGAATTTCATTATTGCTTTTTCTATTTCTATGAGGAATGTCATTGGGATTTAGATTGCAATTGTATTAAATGTATAGTGCTTTTGGTAGTATAGTCATTTTGACAATATTAACTCTGCCTATCCAAGAACAAGGAAGATCTTTCCAACTTCTAGAGTCTTCTTTAATTTCTTTCTTTAGTGTTCTGTGGTTTGCATTGTAGAGGATTTTTACTTCTTTTGTAAGGTTGATTCCCAAATAATTTTTTGAGGCTATTGTAAATGGGGTATTTTTTTAAATTCTCCTTCAGAAGAGTCATCACAGATGTACTAAAGTGCATTTGATTTATGGGTGTTGAGTTTATATCCTGCAACTTTGCTGAATTTATTTATTAATTCTAGAAGTTTTCTGGTGGAATGTTTTGGATCCTCTAAGTATAGAATCATGTTGGCAATAATGAAAATTTGAGTTCTTGTCTTCCTATTTGTATCCCTTTAATTTCTTTTGTCTAATTGCTCTGGCTAGAATTTTTTTATTAATTTATTTAAATGCATTTCAAGTCATAGTACATATATAGAGCTCAATTTTTCCATTTCTCTGGTTGCAAACCAGATAGAGTCACACCATTTGTGTCTTCATACATGCACCAAGTGTAGTGATGACGATCTCAATCAACCATCTTTACTATACCCATTCCCCTTTCCCTCCCCCCACCTCGCCCCTGCTGCATCCAGAGTTCCTCCATTTCTCCTATGTTCCCCATTCCCAACCCACTTATGTATTAGCATCCACTAATCAGAGAGAATATTCGGCATTTGGTTTTGGGGATTGGCTTACTTCACTTAGCATAATGTTCTCCAATTCCATACATTTGCCTGCAAATGTCATAATTTTATTCTCTTTTATTGCTGAATAATATTCCATTGTGTATATGTAACACAGTTTCTTTATCCATTCATCTATTGAAGAGCATCTGGGTTGCTTCCACAGTTTTGCAATTGTGAATTGCGCTGCTATAAACATTGAAGTGGCTGCTTTACTGTAGTGTGCTATTTTTAAGTCTTTAGGGTATAGGCCAAGGAGTGGGATAGCTGGGTCAAATGGTGGTTCCATTCCAAGTTTTTAAAGAAATCTCCACACTGCTTTCCAGATTGGTTGCACCAGTTTGCAATTCCACCAGCAATGTTTGAGTGTACCTTTTTCACCACATCCTCGCCAGCACTTATTGTTGCTGTTATTTTGGATAGCTGCCATTCTGACTGGGGTGAGATGAAATCTGAGAGTAGTTTTGATTTGCATTTCTCTAATGGCTAGAGACGTTGAACATTTCTTCATATACATGTTTATTGATTGTATATCTTCTTCTGAGAGGTTTCTATTCAGCTTCTTAGCCCATTTATCGATTGAGTTGTTTGTTTATTTGGTGTTAAGTTTTTTGAGTTCTTTATATATCCTGGAGATCAGTGCTCTATCTGATGTGCGTGTGGCAAAAATTTGCTCCCAGAATGTAGGCTCTCTGTTCACCTCATTGATAGTTTCTTTTGCTGAGAAGAAGCTTTTTAGTTTAAGTCCATCCCATTTATTGATTCTTGTTTTTATTTCTTGTACTATAGGTGTCTTGTTAAGGAATTTGGGGCCTAATCCAATGTGATGAAGGTTTGGACCTACGTTCTTCTCAATTAGATGCAGGGTCTCTGGTCTAATTCCTAGGTCTTTGATCCACTTTGAGTTGAGTTTCGTGCATGGTGAGAGATAAGGGTTTAGTTTCATTTTACTGCATATGGATTTCCAGTTTTCCCAGCACCATTTGTTGAACAGGCTATCTTTTCTCCAATGTATGTTTTTGACACCTTTGTCTAGTATGAGATAGCTGTATTTATGTGCATTACTCTCTGTGTCTTCTATTCTGTACCATTGGTCTACATGTCTATTTTGGTGCTAGTACCATGCCATTTTTGTTACTATTGCTTTGTAGTAAAGTTTAAGGTCTGGTATTGTGATGCCTCCTGCTTCACTCTTCTTGCTCAGGACAGCTTTGGCTATTCTGGGTCTCTTATGTTTCCAGATGGATTTATGATTACCTTTTCTATTTCTATAAGAAAGGACTTTGGGATTTTAATTGGGATTGCATTGAATCTATATAGCGCTTTGGGTAGTATGGCCATTTTAATAATATTGGTTCTGCCTATCCAGGAACATGGGAAGTCCTTCCATCTTCTAAGATCTTCTTCAATTTCTTTAGTGTCTTGTAATTTTCGTTGTAGAGGTCTTTCACCACTCTTGTTAGATTGATTCCCAAGTACTTTATTTTTTTGGAGGCTATTGCGAATGGAGTAGTTTTCCTAATTTCTCTCTCAGAAGACTCATTGCTGATGTATAGAAATGCATTTGATTTATGGATATTGGTTTTATATCCTGCAACTTTGCTGAATTCATTTATCAGTTCTAGAAGTTTTCTGGAGGAACTTTTTGAATCCTCTAAGTATAGAATCATGTCATCCGCAAATAATAATAGTTTGAGTTCTTCTTTTCCTATTCATATCCCTTTAATTTCCTTTATCTGTCTGATTGCTCTGGCTAGAGTTTCAAGGACTATATTGAATAAGAGTGGTGAGAGAGGGCATCCCTGTCTTGTTCCAGTTTTTAGAGGGAATGCTTCCAATTTTTCTCCATTTAGGATGATGTTGGCTTTAGGCTTAGCATATATTGCTTTTACAATGTTGAGGTATGTTCCTACTATCCCTAGTTTCTCTAGTGTTTTGAACATGAAAGTGTGCTGTATTTGGTCAAATGCTTTCTCTGTGTCAATTGATAGAATCATATGATTCTTATCTTTAAGTCTATTGATGTGATGGATTACGTGTATTGATTTCCATATGTTGAATCAACCTTGCATCCCTGGAATGAACCCCACTTGATTATGGTGCACTATTTTTTAATATGCTTTTGTACGCAATTTGCCAAAACTTTATTGAGAATTTTTGCATCTATATTCATCAGGGATATTGGTCTGAAATTTTCCTTTTTTGATGTGTCTCTGTCTGGTTTTGGAATCAAGGTGATACTAGCCTCATAGAATGAGTTTGGAAGGGTTCCTTCCCTTTCTATTTCGTGGAATAATTTGAGGAGTATTGGAGTTAGTTCTTCTATGTAGGTCTTGTAGAACTCAGCTGAGAATCCATCTGGTCCAGGGCTTTTCTTGGTTGGAAGGCTCTTGATGCCTTTTCTATTTCCTTACCTGTAATTGATCTGTTTAAGTAATGAATGTCCTCTTTGTTCAGTTTGGGTAGGCCATATGTCTCTAGGAATTTGTCGGTGTCTTCAGAGTTTTCTAATTTACTGGAATATAAGTTTTCAGAATAGTTTCAGATTATCCTCTGTATTTCAGCAGGGTCTATCATGATATTTCCTTTTTCATCACAAATTTTGGTAATTTGGGTTTTCTCTCTCCTTTTTGTTAGGGTGGCTAAGGGTTTGTCAATTTTGTTTAATTTTTCGAAGAACCAGCTTTTTGTTCTATCAATCTTTTGAATTGTTTCTTGTGTTTCAATTTCGTTGATTTCAGCTCTGATTCTTATTATTTCCTGTATTCTACTTCTTTTGGTGTTGCTTCGTTCTTCTTTTTCTAGGGCTTTGAGTTGTAGTGTCAAGTCATTGATTTGTTGACTTTTACATCTTTGAATATATGCGCTTAAAGCAATGAACTTTCCTCTTAGCACTACCTTCATCATGTCCCAGAGATTTTGGTATGTTGTATCAGAGTTCTCATTTACCTCCAAGAATATTTTTATGTCTTCCCTGATGTCTTCTGTTACCCATGCATTGTTCAATAGCAAATTATTGAGTCTCCAGGTGTTGTAGTGGCTTCTTTTTTTAAAACTGTCATTAATTTCTAGTTTCAGTCCATTATGGTCAGATAGACTACAGGGTAGTATCTCTATTTTTTTGTATTTACTAAGACTTGCTTTGTGGCATAGCATATGATCTATTTTGGGGAAGGATCCATGTGCTGCTGAGAAAAACGTGTATTTGCTTGTTGAAGGATGGAATATTCTATATATATCGTTAAGTCTAGACGATTGGTTGTTCTATTAAGTCTTGTAGATTCTTTGTTTAGTTTTTGTTTGGAAGATCTGTCCAGTGGTGAGAGAGTTGTGTTAAAGACACCCAATACTATTGTGTTGGGATCTATTTGGTTCTTGAATTTGAGAAGGGTTTGTTTAACGAACAGGGCTGCCCCACTTGTTTGGGGCATAGATATTTAAGATTGTTATGTCTTGTTGATGTATGATTCCCTTGAGCAGTATGAAATGACCTTCTTTATCCCTTTTCACTAACTTTGGTTTGAAGTCTACTTTATCTGAAATGAGGATGGAAACTCCTGCTTGTTTACACAGTCCATGTGAGTGATAAATTTTTTTCCATCCTTTCACCTTCAATCTGTGAGTATCTCTTTCTATGAGATGAGTCTCTTGGAGGCAGCATATTGTGGGTCTTTTTTTTTTTAATCCAATCTGCCAATCTGTGTCTTTTAATTGCTGAGTTTAGGCCATTGACATTCAATGTTATTATGGAGACATGGTTTGTATTTCCAGACATTTTGGTTTATTCTTAGTTTTTAACTTGACTGGGTTTCTCCTTTGATTGGCCTTTAGTGTAGCTCTTCCCCCTGCAAGTTTTCATTATTGTTTTTGATTTCCTCCTCATGGAATATTTTGCCAAGAATGTTCTGTAGTGCTGGTTTTCTTGCTGTGAATTCTTTTAATTTTTGTTTATCTTGGAAGGTTTTTAGTTCATCTTCAAATCTAGAACTTAATTTTGCTGGATATAAGATTCTTGGTTGGCATCTGCTGTCTTTTAGCACTTGGTATATGCTTTGCCATGATCTTCTTGCTCTCAGGGTCTGGGTTGAGAAGTCTGTAGTGATCCTAATTGGCTTCCCCCTATATGTAATCTGATTCCTTTCTCTTGTGGCTTTTAAGATTCTCTCCTTGTTCTGAATATTAGGCATTTTTATTATGATGTGCCTTGGTGTAGGTCTGTTGTGATTTTGAACATTTGGTGTCCTGTAAGCCTCTTGAATTTGATTATCCAATTCATTCTTCATATTTGGAAAGTTTTCTGATATTATTTCATTGGATAGGTTGCTCATTCTTTTTGTTTGGAATTCTATGCCTTCTTCTATCCCAATAATTCTCAAGTTTGGTCTTTTAACGTTGTCCCAAAGCTCTTGGATGTTCTGTTCATGGCTTCTACCATCTTCACTGTGTGGTCCACTCTATTCTCCAGGTTAAATATTTTGTCTTCAGTATCTGAGGTTCTGTCTTCCAAGTGTTCTAGTCTGTTGGTGATGCTTTCTATTGAGTTTTTGATTTGGTTTATTGTTTCTTTCATTTCAAGGATTTCTGTTTGGTTCCTTTTCAGAATCTCTATCTCCTTATTGAAGTGATTTTTTACTTCCTGTATTTGCCTATGAATCTCTTTATCAAAGTGATCTATTGCTGACTGGGTTTGCTCTCTTATATCATTCTTTAAATCACCGACCATTTTAATTATGTACATCCTGAATTCCTGTTCTGTCATTCCTCCTGCTGTACAGACCATGGATTCTAGTAGTGTAGTATCTTGGTTTGTTTGAATCACTTTCTTCCCTTGCTTTCTCATGATGTTTGTGTGTCTTTCCTTCTATCTCTGCTGATCCAAGATGTTACAGTTTTGACTCCTATATGGTTATAGTTTCCCTGCAGGGTTTCGTTATTTCTCCTCCAGTAGGTGGCATTGTCCGTTGTTTGCTGGACTTTCCCGGCTGGTATCCTTGGTACTGGTCCCAGGCCAAGGTGAAACTCTGGGCCGCTGGTGGAGTCGCTGTTCCACCGTGGCCAAGGTTTGCTCCCAGGTGTTCACCTGCGCCCCCTGGTGTGTAGGAAGTTCCGCTGTGTTAGAAGGTGATCCACAAAGAACAATAGCTGGGGTTCTGCTCAGGAGACGGTCGATCCACAGTAGCAACTGCCAGTGGTCTCTCGCGATTGGGTGGGCGCTGGGGCCAGGCACTCTGTGCGGAAGCAGGCCCGGCACGTCTGGGGTAAACTCCAGGCTGGAGCCCTGGGCCGGATCCCCCACCACAACTGCACTCCACTGGTCAGCGCCGAAGTCACGCCTCCTGTCTACAGGTGTCTCCCCGTGGCCCTGCGCTCACACACACGCGAGCAAGACTCTCGTGTGGGGTGGTGAGCCACAGAGTGCTGCCAAGAAACTGGTTGGAAAATGGCACCCCGCTACTTCCAGTCTCGGTCTCGGAGAGCCTGAGCCCTGTGCCGAGGCCCTGGCTGCAACTGTGTTTCTCTGGCCGGCGCTGAAGTCACGCGTCCCGGCTACCACTGCCTCCCAGTGATCCTGTACTCACACACACACAGTAGCGAAATTCCTACGTGGGATGTTGAGCCGCAGAATGATGCCAGGAAGCTGGCTGGAAAACAGCGCCTCCACCACTTCTAGCCTTGGTCCCTGAGAGCCTAGCGCAGAGTGGACTGTCTAGGCTGCCATCTTGGAACCGCCTACCCCTTTGCCCATTTTTAAATGGGGCTGTTTGTTTCTTTGTTTATTTACATTGTTACTATTGAGTTTCTTGTATGTTTTGGGTGTTAATCTACTCTATTTTGAGTGACTTCATACACAAAGTATAATTATTTTTACATTTTTATTGGGGGCATATAGATTGGTCTTGCATTTTATCCAATCTGACAATCTTTGTCTGAAATGGGGAATTAAGACCATTTATATTTGATGTATATGTAAAAATGAGTGAATTTAATCTACTACTTGGATACTTTCTTTCTCTGTCAGCTACTCTCATTTCCCTTTCTCTTTCCTTGAATTTTTGGATTAATAGAATACAATGTATTATTTTATCTTATCTATCTTTTGGGCTTGTTAGTTATAATTCTTTATTCTTTTATTATAGAAGTTTCTTTAGGGTTTATAGTATATCTTAAACTTGTCACAGCCTACCTTGCAGTGTTCTACCACTTCATGTGTAATATAAGTACCTAAAATTTATTTACTTTATTATGTTATTAAAATATTTGTATTAATACTAGGATTTATTTTTTTCTTTGGCTACTGGGGCATTGGATTGAAACCCAGGGACACTTTATTTTTTTGAGACAGGGTCTTGCTAAGTTGCTGAGGCTGGCCTGGAACTTGAAATCCTCTTGTCTCAGCCTCCCAAGTTGCTGGGATTACATGTGAGTGCCGCCATGTTCGGCTAATGCTTGGATTTCTAATGGTTTAATTTTCATTCTGTCTATTCTTGATCCATATCTGCCTTTTTCAGTCATTACTTTTGTAATTTTTATGTATTGGGTTCTTTTCTTTATTTGAAGACCCTAAACATAGTTTATGTTAAAGTTATTCCGAGATTTCATCACTATTTCCATTTTACTGGGGCTGAATTTATCTTCCTTTTTCTCAGGTTGTGGCTGTATTTCTACATGCTCTGAGTAGATTTTTCTGTTTTTGTTTTTTTTTGCCCTACTGTTAACTCTGTACCTTTCACTTATCTAACAAGTGGGCATTTGCATCCACCTGGTTTTCCAGTAATCCAGAGTCAGTTGAGAGTTCCTATTCCCTTTTGATTTTGGTCATAATGAAAGTGCAGCTACTGGGCCAGAACTCTGTCAGTGTATGCATTTGCTTCCTCTCTCTCTCTCTCTCTCTCTGTGTGTGTGTTGTTTTGTTTGATTTTATTTTTAGCACAGTGGTTTTTCAATCACATTTTGTCCTGAGAGCACTTGGAACTTTTATTAAGCCTCTTCTTTAGCAGGAAGTCTGTTGCAGCCCTGAATTTAGTCAGTGATTCTATCTTTATTCCCTGTCATGAAAAGTGTTTTGTTGTTGCTTGTTACTTTGCAGGGATCAGAGTATAGTTATTTCTGACTGCTGTGGACTTGGAACCCAGCAGGCCCCTGGCTTCTGCCCTGCTCATCACTGTGAGTTTCTATTCCATTTGTGGTGCAGTGTACTATCCATCTTATTTGGAGGACTAGGCATATCTTTAATTTAATTTTAAACATGTTATTTTTCAATTTTTATTTGGGAGCAGTGCAAGAAGATCAAAGTATAAGCTGTTAATTTGTAGTCTCCTCTCCTTTTTTCCCCAAGACATTAATGACAAATGGTTTTCTTTTTACACATAGCAGAAAAAGATTAGAAAAGAAAAGTCATCAAAACTGGGTAGAACCCTCCTTATTTTGTTCCTGAAGGATCCTATTTATGTGATAGATATGCTTAGTCCTTTCCTTAATTCTATGTAAATTTGCCATTTGGTAAAAGGATTTGAGAAGCAGAAAGTTGATTATTGGTTTAGAAATGACCTGATATGTAGAATGATTGGTAGTGTTTCTTTTTTTAATACTTGTATTTTAATTCAAAAGTGAATTGGAAAAATAACAGAGACCTACCATTCTCTCTGTGTAGGGTAAGGCTATTATGCAGGGTGAGAAAAAGAATCCAAGTCCTCTTGGGGTAATCTGGTCCTCTCTATAGAATGAGCACCTTACATATTAGGATTCTTTCTGCACTCTCTGCTTTGCTCTACCAATATGGCCTCTCAAAACTATGCAAAATTTTCTTTTTAACTCAGATGAAACAGTTTGTTGTCTTCTTCCATCATGTGTAGTACTGTAATATGTCTACTTTTACCCCCTCAGATAATCTGGAGATAGTGGAAAAGAAACACCTCATTTTTATTATTCTTTTTCTCAGCAAACCCTTACATCCTCATTAAAGCTCACAAACATGACAACACCTGCATCTTACCACCTGCTTCTGTTTGTGTGAAACAAGTAAATTCCTCTCAGAGGTGACATCGCCATTACTATAAAGTGAAGGAAGTTATAAAGGATTCTTGATCTGGTTTATTTCTGGAAAGGCATTTATTTGCATTGGAAGAATTTAGGCCATGTTTGTTGAATTCCTAATAATTTAAAGAAAAAGCTTAAATAAAAGAGGGTAATACCATCTTCATTCAAGCACAGAATCTGGTGATTAATAAGTGATTTTTTCTGAGATGATCTCATTACTTAGCTGTTTTCTGTTTTAGAATTTCCAAGGGCCTGGATTCTGGAGCCAGTATACCTGAGTTTGAATGGCTATTCCAACTTAATAGCTGTGTGGCCTTGAGCAATTTACTGAACCCCTATACACCTTGCTTTCTAAAATCTGTGAAATGCGGTTGGGTATCATAATTTCTTCATATGGATATGCTATGTATTTAATAAATGAATATCTGCAAAATACTTAGCAGTACCTAGAGCATAGTTAACACAGCATAAGATTTTTGAAAATATTTTTAAATTGCCTACTGTGTTCCAGGTTTTATTCTAGGCATTAAGATCCATTGGTGATCAGGATGGAAAAGTTCTTGGCTCTCAAAGAGCTTCCATTTGGTGGGGGAAAACAGTAAATAAGTAAAACAAATAATTAAGATAATTTCAAGTAGTAATGAGTGCCAGGAAGAAAATAGCATTCATAATTCCTAATACTGAAATTGAAATTGCTAACTGAAAATTTCTTTATGGTGGAGCAAAATTTATGAGATTTTCTTCTTAGATTGTATCATAAGTTCTTAGAACTGCACATAGTTTGACGTGGGGTCACATAAAAATTTGGCTAATGGCTTTAGAACTTGAACTTAATTCTGTCTGTGTGTGGTCTTTAACTTTTTTCAGTCTTCGACTATTGCCAAGGACCCCATTCCCAGCAAGGATTCTCCTTTGTTGACTCTGATCATTCTCAGCTTAGCAATTTACATATTGGGGTCACTTTCTTCCAGATTCACTATTGCAATGGGTTGTAGTCTAAATGAGGATTGAATCAATATCATTTTGCTTATCTTATGCTTTATTTTGTATTCTACTTGATTCCAATACATATTCCAATACATATACATATCATAATTGATTACTCCATATGAAAAAATAATGGGAATGAAATCACTTAAGGAATCTAAAGTATATAAAATATGGAATTAAAAACTAATGGGTTAATTTATTTTGCCTCTTGTTATTAGGCTGATCTCATTAGGTTTCATTATGTATACTCATAAGACCCCAAATGACAATGCTTCCAAATCCATAGTAATTGCCTGAAAAAGAGCCATAATGGCAATAACATATTTTATCAGAACTGCAGTAAACAGTAAGGATATTCATTTCAATTAAGGGCTCCCTCACAGCAAAGGATCTGGAGAGGCCAGTAATAGGCTCCTGTTGTCTTCTCTTGAAGGGCCATATTGGATGCTCTGTCCCTTTCAGATTAAGAACAACTAACATGAGCAGGGAATGCCTCAGGACCAGAAAACTCCAAATGGAGTCTTAAATAGGGCTCTTAGACTTTATAGGGAATGTAAGTACTTCATTTCTGTGATTAGACCCAGTGTCAGAGTCTTCTGATGGTCTCACTGAACCTAGGTACAAACCATCAGTCATGCTGATAGGCTAGTTCAAACAATCCCCAAAGAATACTATTGAAAACTACATTTCTTGTCTTGACCAGATGTCAGTATCATGCAGGTAAATCTCTGATTTCAGAAAAACAGCTCAAGCCAATTCCAGGCCTGTTGGAATTAACCCTCTTAGCACACCTATTTTAATGATGAGCTAAATCTCTAATCCCTTCAAGCTTTCCACAGTTGCTTCTATATTCAATATAGAAACAATTACTACAGATTTCTGAGTAAGGGTATGATATAGAATATTAATGGAGCTCTGCTCTGAGGAATGTGGATAGTACAAATGCAAAGTGTTGGGCTTTAACTGATCTCTAATACCCTTAAAGAGAATATTAAAAGATTTGAGAAGACTTAAAAGGAAATGCACTGATCTCTAGGTACCATTGAAGATTCATTAGAACAAATCATCAAATAAGTTGATTTTATTTTCTGCTGTTTAATTAACACAAAATTTTCTGTATTTTTAGTTGCAAAGTGATTTGTAAAACATTTCATGGCATTTTTAAGGACAAGATGAAGGAATACAGTAAGACAAATGGAACTTATACCTAGGAAAAATTGTACCCAAATTGTTCTTCTAACATGGAATAAATCTAAAAGATAGCTAATATGAGCCAAAGATGTAAAGAGGTGGTAATAAGCTGTACAGTTTTACTAAAATGATTAAAATTAAATTTAATTGATGTCCATCTTTCATTGAACAGGAGTTAATATTCATCAAATATTTACTATGTGCTAGATACTCTGTTAGACCTTTCCAAGTGTTTTAATCAGCTTTTTTTGCTGCTGTGACCAAAGGACCTGACAAGAATAATCTTAGAGGAGGAACAGTTTATTTGGTGCTCACAGTTTCAGAGGTCTCAGGTCATAGATGGCTGACTCCATTTCTCAGGGCCTGAGGTAAGGCAGAACATCATGATGGAAGAGGATGGTAAAGGAAAGCAGCTTGAGACATCATACCAGGAAGCAAAGAGAGAACTACCCTTAACAAGGACAAAATATATACCAAGAGCACGCCCCCACCCCCAACCCCCCAACTATCACATCCAGGCTAAAGCTCTCATAACTCAATCATTTCACCTCTAAACTTCCTTGCATTGTATCACACATAATCTTTTGGGGGTATACCTCATGTCTTAAACCATAACACCAAGCATCATCCTGTGTCCCCACAACCAAAGAAGTTGGTGTTTCTGACTGCAGACTTCCCATGTGCTCGTGAAGGCTCAGGGAGTTTAAATAACGTGTTTGAGCTTACACAACTTGTAAGTTGTGAAGATGGGTTTCAGTCTGAGGCATTTGTTTACAAATCTCAGGGGTCTTAATGAATTCAAGGGAAGGATTGGAAAAACTTGACTCATTATCTTGGCAAAATGTTTCAAATATACAACATGCTCAATGTAAACCCTAGGAAATATTTTCAGCCACAAGAAAGCAGGTTGCATTAGCATCTCTCTTTCCCCTACTTCTTTCAACATTGTTTTAAGTGTAGGTAATAAAGTCTGGCTCTGAAAATGTTATTCCTTTTGCTGAAGATCTTTGATGACTCTGTCTGGCTTACTACATGCTTCTGCTCACCTTACATTTCTAGCCTCACCTCTCATGACCCTCCCACACTACACACTGGTTACTTTCGGCCATTTCTGCTTGTACACACATCCTGTATCTCTCACTTTCTCTGCAAATGAAACTATTGAAACCTTGTCCTTCTTTAAGGGCCCAGATCAAATACTGCCTCCTTCAGGGGTAGCTGAAAGGCTGGGAGAATTATATAACAAAAGTAAAAATTATTGTCATGATTATTGTGCATTAATTATTCATGTGCCTCAAGATATCATATACTGATGTTTTTTTAGTTTAGCCACCCACTGAGTACCAGTCCTGCTTTATTTTCAGAGAAATTGAACTCACTTATTCTGGCCTTTTCTATAAAACTGGATGAAGCGCCAGCAGAGTCTGTTTAGGCTATTGCAAGAAAGCAACCCATGACCAGCTACTGTGGGTGGAACGTGTATGGACACAGCTGCTGTGATAAAGCTTCCTTGAAGCACCATGCCAATGGGATGGGCCAGGCTGTGTGGTCCTGTTTGATTTCCTCAGGGATTCAGAAGTGGATTAGAATGAGCTTAGAACCTGGCCATAGTTTTTTAAGTCTATTCCTGAAAACTCTTCAGAACATTTTCCCCCAAGAAGTATCTTATTGTCTTAAAACAATAATTGAAATAAAATATTAATATCCCAATGTTATAAACAAAGAGACTCAGAAAGATAAAAAAAATTTAACCTATACTATGAAGGTAATCAGTGGCTTAGCTGACATTGGAATCTGACATGTGTGTCTGAATTCAATGGCAATGTTTTTTCTATCACTGCCCATAATTAAGAAAGGGGCTTCTAATTAGTTTTCCCTGTGCCCCTTAAAAATCTATGTTCAAATATGCTTCATGTTGTGAGGGCCAGAATATATTTGCAAAAAGATATTTTTAGCTTTTTGAATTAAACTCTACTTTTTGAGTAAGCTTATAGATATAAAATTGTGTGCAAATGCATAAATTGTGGCACTTGATGAATTATAAAATAAAAATGTACACGGAAGTTACTTTGAAAATGCAATCCATGTGATTGAATGATATGTGGCAACTATATGCAATAAGTAGAGATGGGATGAGAACATCATTCTGTTACACTTACATTAACTCTAATCACATTTTGTAGCTGATGCTCTTATGAGGCCTGCCAACTAACATTTTAGGTAAATGAAGAGTTAGGATATATAGACTTCAGAAAGCAGGCACCTCTCCTGTCAAATAGGTAATTACAGAGGCTATGACTCCATTAGGAAAATGGTAGCCAATCAATGTAAACCCTAAGAGCTCAGATCCTTTGTAATTGATTGAGAGATTCAGACTTCAATGCAATTGAGTTTCAAATGTAAGTAGCCAATATTTGGCCAGATGGCTGCCATGAATTCCAGAGGGAATTTATGAATTTAATGAGAGCAGTGGCTACACAATTTAAGTCTCATGTGCTGATACTGAATGAAATATGCAGATCAATATTGAAACTGCAACCTGGGGTATCCAAACTTTCATTTACTGTATCCTAATACTGATATATATTTTAGCAGGTATGAAATTATATGAGATCTGGAGAAACTTTTTAATGCAAATTAAAATTGTTGTTTGGGACCATACTTTACTTTTTATTGCTTCTGAGATGATCCATTACATAGTTTAGGCTAATTTAGAGATTCTATTTCAGAAGTGACCAGTTTTTGCAACAAGAGACATTTAGGTTTATTCATTCACCTAATTGTTTCTGCAAGACTAATGTGAATAGATAGAGAATTGGGGATAATTCATGGGCAAGTCAGACATGGTTATGAATTATGTCATAGAAGAACTTAAAAGTCCAATAAAGGAGGAGAGAAATATTTCTTCAATGATTATAATTCAAGGTTGAAGGAGATAGGTTTCAAGAGAGACACAGATAAAGCAGTAATTCTGCTCATTATTTAGGTTTTGAATTGTGAATATTTGAACAGATACTAATAAGAGTTCAGACTTTTGTCTTTTAGTAAAAGGTAATTTGAATCAACATTCTGAACAAAGTTAACAAAAACAGTTGGACAACATTAAAGAAAGCATATACAGCATATGTCATCTAATGATGGGGTAAGTTTTGACAAATGCACTGTTTGGAAATTTTGTCATGGCAGGAACATCATAAAATGTATGTATGCAAACCTAGATATAACCAACTACACACTTAGGCTACATGGCATATACCATCATGTGTGTGGTCTGTTGTTGACTGAATCATTGTCATATAGCACATGACTATGTACTTGAACATACAGAAGAAGCTAAAAATATTCTGAAGGATTATGGAACCATAATCTTGCAAAGATATCTGAAGAGGTGAACCCAGTAGTCAGGTTGTTTGCTGATTATTGGTCAAAATGTTGAGTACTAATTTTGACAGCCTTATGAGACAAAGTAAACAAAAGTTACAGTTGAGGGTCTGACAGAGTAAGGTCCATGTTATTGTTCTTCAGGTTTGGAACTTGAACGGTTAATCATCAAGATGACTGGGAAGCCAGTCAGCCCGGTTTTGGTCTAGGTGGGAGGCCCAGAAAAGCTTAGTCTTATGAACAGAGGAAGGTGACTGCTGGTACCTCACATGACTTAACTCAAGCAACAAAAATATTTTCTGGAAGATAATACCTTCGGAGATTTAAAATTATTTCTA
Organism: Geosciurus inauris; assembly: GCA_004024805.1. Classification (NCBI taxonomy): domain Eukaryota; kingdom Metazoa; phylum Chordata; class Mammalia; order Rodentia; family Sciuridae; genus Geosciurus; species Geosciurus inauris. The sequence continues at coordinate 31,115 of PVHX01007550.1, forward strand.
GCTTTCTTTTCTTTCTCTCTCGCTCTTTTTCTGTGGTTCTGGGAATTGAACTAGGGCCTCATGCCTGCTAGGCAAACATTCTACCACTGAGCCATATCTCCAACTTCTAAAATTATTTGTAAAAATTCTGTCTCCATCACTTCATAAAAATTGACCTGGCATATGGAGAGAGAAGCTGATGTAAATGAGAATGTGCAGGATTATCAAAAGCTTTTAAATAACTAACTAAGCTTAGTATATGGAAGACAATCAAAAGCAAGCTTGAAAATTTTAAGAGAGAACTGAAAGTGATTTAATAAAATGACAGCAATTCTGAAAAAAAGCCAAGAAAAATTCTAAAATTAAAAAAAAAATTTAAAAATCTGAATCATAACAATTGCTTCAAAATAGTTTATTTACCTGTGTATTTCCATTTTATTCACTTTTCTAAAATATGTGCTATATTTCACAATAAAAATAAAAGATACATGAAAGCTAACACTTTTTAAAATCAGATCACAAAAGTATGTTAAATCTTTGACCTCATTATTAGACTTAAACTTTCATAGCAACCATATGAGACAGATGATATTTCACCGTATGGATTGGAAAACAAGACAGCTTAAAAGTGTTTAATGTGACACAGCTGGGAAAGAGTAGGACCAGGATACAAACCTAGATCTGTGTGACTTCACCTTGAGGTCTCTGCTGATGGCTTACAGAGTCTGTGCAAGGAGGAATTGTTTCTGAGGGTCATGCTCAAAGTGACATTGTGGTGGCTGAATCTTGTTTCAGCCATTGATACTCACAGTTCTTGAAGACATCATGGTCCTACTTTTCAGTATTACACCCAAACAAGAGGCATCCTTGACACATTGGCACTTCCAAAACAACAATTTCTTAGGTTTACTCATAGATCTCCCTCTTTAGATCCTATACCTGGAGGTGTAGGGAACATAGCGGGCACTGGATTCCCACAAATGACAAACCTATTCCTCTTTTCTTTATTTGACTTTAAGGAGAAACCAGCTATCGTGAGCTATACAAGTCCTCTTGTGTATAATTTATTCACCCATGGTTATTTTATTTCAGGAGCATGGTTGCTTTTTTCCTACCATTTTCTACCTTTGTAGTCTAGGTCTTTCATAGTATTGGTCTTTTCTTACATCAAAAACCCCTCTCTCCCAGCTGTTTATGCAAGTTGCTCATTCCCATCCTCCATAAGAACTTGGAATTCTAAGGTATGTTGGGAGAAATCCTTTTGGCTAAGGTGTAGAAATTAAACCCTTTCATACTTTTCTCCAGGGGGATGGGTACCTATTTAACTTACAATATTTTAGCTACTACCATCGGAATGATTTTTCCAGAAAATAAAAGATTTTTTAGAGGTCATTTGATAGTTCCATTTCTAGATACATAAGTGGCTGGCATTTTCAGTTTTCACCTTTTCTGGTTAAAAAAAAAAGCTTTCCTCATTAGGCACACTGCCACACATCATAAACAATGAGACTGTTTTTCTAACCCAAATAAGTTTCATCGACAGCTGTTTGTGTCTTCCAATGACTTAGTATTCACTAAAACAAAATAAAACCGCACCGTCCAGGCCATGGGCAATTAGTTACCTACTGTGGTAGGCACACATGTCTGATCTTCTCCAGCCGTGCACATCACATTACACAAATGACACTAAAAATGAAATGAGAATATTCTGGGGAATGGGAGGTTGGAATCCATATTAGGAGGAATAATTCAAGGAATTGTTCATATTTACAGTGGAGAACTGAGGACAAAAAGAGCAGGATGGCTCCCTGGGCCGTGATAGGAGCTGCTAGGTGGTGGATGGAGGCAGACTGTGGCTCAATGTGAAGAGGTTTTACCTAATGACAAAAGGAGTTGTTCAACAAGAGGAACAGACTGCTGTAAAAGTCATAAGTTTGGTTCAGTAAAGGTATTAAAACACTGGGTGGTAGCCACCTTTAGGAGGTTAGAGATGGGGTTCTTGCAGTATGGATGGGATCATTTGTGTACTTGGCCTTTTTCTGTACTGGTCTCAGATATCAGCTGCTGCTGTTTCCAAGCTTTAGTCCACGAGAGCACATGTTTTAGACCATGCCCCCACTTATGTGTATGTAGGAACTGCTTACTTAAACATTTTTTTCTTACTCTTAGAAAAAATGAGAATAATAACAAAATTTTGGACAAAGCATATATAATGCTATATCACTGACCTAGGAAGGAAATCTAAGACTGAACTAATATGCTACATTTATAGGCATCATAAAACTTGAGGTTCAGTAGAAAACATGGAGGTTTTTGTGTTTGTATTTTCCTTGTCTTTGTTAGACATGTATCTCTGTTTTTTTGTTCATTCTCTTATTAAATTGAATAGTCTCCTTGATATGCCATGTGAAATTTATAAGAAGTCACCTTGCAGTTGAATCAATAATTGAAGTAGCACAGATTAATCTAGAATTTGATCAAGAATTTACACTCTGAGTGTTGTGTTGAGAAAGAAAGAAAAGATGCTTCGAGGCATTGTTTTCTGAAAACTGGTATTGAAGAAAAAAGGCTTTCACTTACTGGGGTAAGTCTTTTAATAACATAAAAGCAGAAAGAGCTCCAAGCCCTCTGATTTCTGCTTTTCTGACCTATTTGGTGTTGGAAGTTAGAGAGGCTTGGCTTTTCTAATCAGTTTTATCTCAATAATCTCTGACTTCAGAGACAGTAGTAACAGAACTAACTGGGCAGAAAAAAATTCCCTTGAGAGCCATTTCAATTTGTAAACCTTTGGTAAGTAGTTTAACATGAGGATCTTCAACCCTAGAGGAATCATATCAGGGTTTAATAAACCTCAGCCAAAAAGGGAGATTTAGATCCAAAGATTTTATTTGAAAGCAAAAGTAAAGACAGTAGGGGAAAGTAGACTTTGGGTTTCAATTATAGAACAAAAGCCATTGATGGCTTTATTTTTAAACTTCACCAGAGCTTAAAAGAATAATAATTCATCTTAGGTTTTAGAATTTTATTTTTTAACATTTCCTGTGCCTGAAGACCTAAGCTCCTGACCATCATATACCTAAGTCATTGGATCTACAAAACAGAAGAGTAATTTCTTTTTTCAGGCAGAAAAAGTCAGTTATAAAAATGTGAGTTTCTTTATATTATTCCAAACTTATGCTTCTCTTGATGGAAAGATCCATATTTTACATGTACAAAACACAAAGATTTCAAATAAACATTTGATGCTTTAAATATTTCTTGAGTCTGGTTACTAGGCTTTCATTTTTACCCTCTGAAATTTCTACCATTTATAATTCAGCTCCAAATATTACAAACTCTGGATTGACTGCTTTTGCTCTCAGGCTTGGATAATATGTGCTTTTTAATTTTTTTAACTTGTATGTGCATTAATACAAGCAATTTAGAATCCTGGCAAAGATTCTCTCTTAAAATTATTCCCCAGAAATAAAGTATGAAAAGAGCATGATGGGAAAGAGAGTTAAACTCAATCAAAGGGAAAGAGAGCTTAAAAAAAAAACCAACAAATTGCTACTTTGTTGCATTTTGGGGATTAATCAGGATTGCTCAAGTTCTTGTTGGTCACAGTCATTTTATCCAGGTCCGTGTGGCTATATCATTATCGTAATTTTCAACCAGGTGTCAGTTGGGATCCTATATATTATAAACAATTTATTGTTTTGAAGGCTCCAGGAGTGATTAGATTGGGGGTAGTTTTTTAAAGGTTCATTTGTACAGACGAGGTGAGTCAAAGTGACAGGAATACATGGAGGACACCATGACAAATGGTTCTGGTTTTAAGCAGTGGATAGTTCTTTACAAAAGAAGTTTATTATGCTAGTGAATTTATAGCCAGCATCAAAACGACTAGTCAGTCCCATCTAATCACTTTAATGCTTTCAGAATGTCTCTATATTTTGGAATCATTTCTGGTATAGGTGGAATAGTTCAGAGACTGCTACTGAGTTCTCATGACATGCCAGCCAGCATGCTAAGCATTTTATATGAGTTGCATCATTTTTAATCCTCAACCATCACACATAGTGGGTTCTATTATTATTTTTACTTTATAGGCAGGCTCATTGAGGCTTTCAGAGGCCAAATTGTTTACTATCACAGGACAAGTGCTCATTCAGCTGGTAGGTTGAGGGGCCAGGACTGAGTGCCAGGCAGTGTACTTCAGACTTTGTTCACTTCATCCTGCTCTGCTGCCTATTGGTCAATTATTTTGTTGACTTATGAATGGACGAAGGGAAGGTTATATCTTTATATATGTATACATATCTATCTATATTTTTTAAAGAAGTATATGTGTTTATATATGTATACAGTATTTATATACATGCATAGATAATGTTGTAAGATTTTTCATGATATTTCCTGTCAAAGCTCATGAATTCTTTTGGAGCATGTTTTTTATTCCTTAGTAATTGGCTGGTTGCACTTTTTAGTGAAACTAGACAAATAAATGTTGTCTAGATCTCCCTTTTGGCAAATGCATTTTATAAGCTGAATTTAGAGCCAAAAAAGAGAATGCATTTTATCATCCCTGTTTACCCTTTTAATTTCCCTATCAGCTACTTCTGGCAGAGACCAAGATGAAGTCTGCACGAAAGGTGAACAAACAGTCAAAAACCTAACTTCTAATTTTGAGGTCACTCATCCACATGACCTGAGATTAGATTGTGTATTGGCTCCTGGGTTGGGGTCCACGTGTGCATGCATATTTGTCATGTAGCAAACATTTTGAGTATTTTCTTGGTTCTAGGTACATTCAAGGAGCATATAACATGTTGTATTCTTTTATTCAAACAGCTCACTGATAGGTATGCAGTCTGTTCATTTTCTGGAATTGTGTTGCATAACATAAACTCAAAAAATGATCATTTATTTCTCTTATATCTAAATACTTACCCTTAACCTTCTATTGAAATAATTCCTTTCTAAAGGATTTTGTCTAAGATAACCTCAGCTTTCCTACTTCTGACTTCTTAAAATTTTGATTGTTTTTGGCTTGAATTTCTGTCTTTCTTTATATTTATTTAACTCCTCATCTGCCCTTTCCCCCATAGATTTGTACAGCCCTTTCTTCCTCTTTTTTTTTTTTTTTTTTTATGGGTAACTCATTTATTCTTGAAGAATCAGCTTGGGCAGTTCCTTTGCTGGAGGGCCTTCTACCATCTTGCTCCTGCCAAGGAGGGCTGGTGGATACCATTCTCTAGGCCTCACGGTATCCTGGGCATATCTCTGTTATAGCTGTTCCTATGCCATTTGAGTGATCCGACCAAATGTCTAGATTCCCCTCTGGATTCTGAGCTTGATATGTGTACCACTCTGTTTTTCTAACCCTTCAGGCATCATTACACAGCAGAGTGTCAGACACATGGTAGGTGTTGTTAAGTGTTTGTAGAATTACTAATTACTTGAAGACTCAACTCTCTGCCCTCATCATCCCTTCTCTTCAGAAATTCTTCCTTTGCTGACCTCCTATGACAGGTACAAATTGTACCACTTATTTAGGAATTAATCATTTATTGCTCTGAGAGTCCCCTTATATTACTGCTATTTAAATCTTATCATGCTGTTTAATACCTTATCTATGTTCTCAGCTAGATTTTAAACTCCTTGGAGGTAAGAGAAAGATTTCATAATTTTGGGTGTCTTCAGGGTGCCTCAAATACTGCTTTGTATTTATTACCTCCTTGATAATATTGGCTCATGAATTGCTAAAACCCTTTAAAGAGCAGTGAACAAGAGCTCCTCCAAAGCACAGACTCCACTGCCATTGCCTTTTTCACTCTCCATTTCCTCAAACATTAGGGACATTGTGTAATAGAAGGAACTTGAGAGAAGCCCTTTTATTTCTCAAAGGCATCATAAGAAACTCTCAGGGAGAAGGGACTGGAGTTTTTATTTTCTTATGGAAAGATAAAATACAGTGGTTGTGGACATCTTCATTTTGGTCTCAATTTTCTTATCTTAACACATGGGTGTGTTAGTCATCTTTCTGTCACTGTGACAAAATACCTGAGATAATTAGCTTATAAGGTAGGAAGATTTATTTTGGATTACAGTTGCAGAGGTTTCAGGTTATGGTTGTTTGACTCCCATCATTTGAAACTGTGGTGAGGTAGAAAGAACACCATGGTGGGGACTATATGGCAGAACAGAGAGAGAGAGAAAGAGAGAGAGAGAAAAATGTAGAGAGACAAAGGAGCTGGGCTCTTAATATCCCCTTCAAGGACATGCCTCCGGTGACCTGACTTCCTCCCACTTTGTTCCTCTACCTCTTAGTAGTGCCATGGGCTATTGATCAAGGCTTCAACATGTGGGCCTTCATAGGACAGTTCAGGTCCAAATTATAGCAGGGGTGGGGGGGGCAATAGATAAATAGGGTGTTGGTGAATGGTCGATGAGATCATGCATGCAAAGCATGTAAGTGCCTAGTCCAGGTTGAGTCATCATCAAAGGTTAGCTGTTATTCTTGTGAACTTCACTATGCACAATCATATGAAGGACTTCCTGAAGAATAAATATCCCTTGGAGTTAATTCATTGGTTTATCCATTCTATTTAGGAATAATACTCATGCTTATATAGTGTTATTATTCCTATGCTAGGGTACTGTTCTGGGTACTTTAAATATCAATTCATTTGAACCTTGAAACAACACAGATACATTACATAGTCATCACCATTTCAGATGATGCCAGTAAGGCACATGCATTGTTCAGCCATATACCTAATAAGTGGCAGAGCTGGAGTCTGAACCCATGCTCCTTTGTTACAGAATCTATGCACTTAAATATTATAAAATAGAGGGCCTCTTCTAGAAACCTCTATTCCATATCTAATCTGTGCTGAGTACTGAGTTTAGATAGATAAATTAGTACAGTCTCTTCCTCAATGCATTCACAGTTTTGGGTAGGAGATAGAGAAGGTAGTACACAATTACTGATAAATATTGTAGGGGATGCAATTATCCCAATTTGCCAGAGATAGTCTTAGGTGCTGGCTGTCAACTGGCATAGTTATTATCAGTGTTTTGACATTTCACAGGGTATTGGTTTGGATGATAAACTGTGGTCTCCATTAGTTTTATTAAGGGGATGTAGGAGGTGTTCTGGGTGCTTAAAATAGGGATACCTGACTTCCTTGGGTAGGGCTTCACCTGACCATCTTACAGGATCAGAAGTAGTTGCCATATTGAAGGGTACTTGCAACAGATCAGAAGTAGTTGCCATATTGAAGGGTACTTGCAACAGAAGGCAAGTACAGGAGTGTGAGAGTTCTGGAGATGTTTGGTAAAGAACAAGTAGATTGTGGAGGCTAGGGTGAACCATTGATTCTCAAGCTTGACTGCACATTAGAGCCCCCTGAGGAGTTTTCAAACATCCTCACACCCAGGTTGCACCACGTAAATCAGACTCTCTAGAGCTGATTTCTAAAGCTCACCAGATGATTTCAATATGGTGTGTGACTACAGAGCAGTGAACCTCAGAGAGGTGAAAGATGTGATAGGAAGGCTGGAGAGAGAAACTTGGCAAGGATCAGCTCATGGAGGGACGTGGGCACAACAGAAGGTGCTGCCAAGTGTCATTTTATGAAAGTTCCGGTTTTGTGCAGAGCCACAGCCTGGATGGGGTAGGTTTGTGAAGCCCTTTCATTATGGTTCTTTCCTGTGTGGGCAGCAATAAGAGTCAATGACAAACCATGGGTTTTAACTTATACCTTCTATTCACAACCCTCTAAAAGTGAGTTTTATGGCCTTAATTCAGCTTGTAGAAGTTCTCTTTGTGACCCAGAAAACCTTTCAGTTGTGCTGAGGTTACCAAGAATTATTAGACATGTGAGGCAGACCATGCTCTTTTATAATAAGAATGGGCATGAAAATACCTCAGAACAGTTCTTTCTGTAAAAAAAAAATCCTCACAGTAAATTATATTAAAAAAACAACACCAATAACAAAAAAGTAAAAATAAAAACTCCATAGATTTCTGTGAAGGGAATTGAAGTTTACTTAGCTTTTTTCTATCTCTTGATTGTTTTCTAATCTTGCCAGTTGTTTAGAAGGTGGGACCTGCTAATTATCAAGACTGATTTAATGTATCAAGTGAAATTCAAAGGGTGAATAATATTGACTATACTTTCCATTGCAAGGATTGTCTGCCCTACAGTCACTTTACAGATAGTATGCAGCTTTCCTGCAGTTAGATGTTGACACTGTGCTCTTTGAGGACAATGAGGAAATAAATGAGCTTAACTGAGTAAGTAGGATTCACTGAGCCAGGGAAAGAAGGACCCCACTTTGGCTTTGTACTTTAGAAGGCTTAGATCAGGCTCTCTGGCCCTTCCCTTCTTCATGGTGCAGTGTGTCCTCCATCAGGAGAGTCCTCATGGTCTTTTGGAGTCCCACTCTCTAATTCTAGATAATGCTTTGGATATTTGAGACCTTGGAATTCCTAGCATGAACAGCCTAGCCAGCTTCCAGGGCTCACATAGGCCTCTTGCCTGTGTGATCATAGGAAGATCATAGGATCTTCCTGTTGGGGGAAGGACAACCATGATGTTTATGGGCACATCGTGGGCTTGATAGCTAGTCTTGGGGTAGCTGTTAGGGGGAATAGGGGTGGGGATAGCATTCGGATATAAGTGATCCACATGCATGGATCAATAATTTAACTGGAGCATACTGCATATGCAAGGCCTCTCATAGGGTAGGACAGAGCTGGGATGGGAAGAGATAGAAAAACTGACTCCTCCCATGAGGCAATGTCTAGACCCAGAACTCCAAGGGCGTCTCTGTATTATAAATTTGAATCTAGTCTTTCAAGTCCCTGTAAAGGTACTTTTGTCTAGGTTAGAGGATAGAACCCATATTTTAAAATGTAGTTAGCTGTTTAATAGTTTTTAAATGTATAGGGATATGAGTTTTTATTTGGACTGTTAATTTGGGCCTTTCAAAAGTTAGGAGCAAACCTTGATCTAGGCCACATAAATAGTAGCATATAGAGAAACTTGAGTCACTTGGGAGAAGGGTGAGACCATATGCTTGTTTCTGATTACCTGGACCTCATTTGCCCAATATTCTAGATAACACTGTATTAGGCAAGTCAGCAACTGTTGTCCCAGCGCTGGATGTAGCTGTATAAAGTTCTGTGTCAACATTTGTGACTAGGTGAGACTCAGCAAGTGCAGAAACAAGGAGAAGGACTCACATTTTTATCTTTGCAACTTTCCAGTGATTTGCTGAGGGATACAAACAGCAGTAATGGAGTACCTTTTGTATATCAGACACATATTAGCCACTTTGCTTTCATTTTCTTTTTATTCCTTGCAAGGTAGTCATCATTCTAGTGTTAAATATGTAGAAGCCTTTGTTTGGGAAGTTAAACAACTTTCCCAGGGTCCCATAACAGCAGGATTTACTTACTGTCCCTATTCAGGATTTAGGTTCCAATGGTTATGCTTTTTTCTTTCCCTGATCCCTTCCCATGAGAGTAATAGATATCCTTCAAGGCAGAATTATAAGCAAAGACATTAACAAGTTGAATTTGGCTTTTTTGAGATGACTTATATTTTCTCTCACCTCAACCCCCACCCAGCTGTCTCCCTAATTCCTTCCTCCTCCCCTGTCTAATAATCACTCTAATTATTAACTTTGTAAATGAACCTCTAAACAAGCTATTTAAGTTTATTCCTATTAGATGGGACAACAGATTAGAAATCCAGTGCCACCTGGGGTGGAAATGTGTTAGATTTCCATGCTAATGCCTCATGCATGTTTTATGCCTTAGATTAGCAGCTAATGTGGTCATTGATCATCTCATGTCATATGAGCTACAAACCTGCTGCTTGAGCTAATTCTTTATAAACCTTGTTTCCAAATCAGTATTCAAAGTCCAGATCAAGGTTTCTGGTTTGGAAAAGAGGTCATATTTGCTTTTTTGTGGGGGGTCAAAAACATTTTTCTAACTATTTGTCTTCTTTGTAGATAATAAACAGGATATAATATATCATTGGAGGTAGTTAGGTTTGAGAAATTGCCAAAGCAAAAGTATTTCTGAAAATGTAGTCCTGGTAGCACTTTTATATGCTATATAGTTTCTTTCTATGCTACTTATAAAAAAGTTAAAAGTTATCATTTTAAAACGTATTAAATTTATATGAATTATCTAAGCATTTATCCTATTTATAGGAAACTGAGGACATTTTTACTTCAAATTGTATAGCTTTACCATTAGCGAGATCTAGTTCAAATTCTGGTCTATTTACTTAGTAACTATGACCTTGTACAAAATTATTATCACCTCTGAGTCTCATTTTTTTTAAATTGGAAACATGAGCCTCATGATAGTGCTTACCTCATAGAGTGGTTATGAAGGTCAACTTAGACAATGAATATAAAACATTTACTAGTGTCTGGTACTTAATATATATTCATATGAACAGTTATGATCATTTGGTTCCTCTTCTAGGTAGATAGTCCTCTTGGCAAAAACATGATATATGAAACTGGTGAAATGAGATGCTTATAGCTTACCTTTTATCTTTCTCATTGGGGTAGAAACTGTCCACTGTTCAGTTGAAAAGCTCTTGGTATGTTGGCAAAAAATTATGTTTACTTCTCAAGAAGGACCATCTCTGTCTAGCATTTGAGCTGTGACCTCCAACTAAGAGAACACCAAATAGCACCAACCTCTGGTGGGACCATATCAACAGTGGACAGGTATACCACTCCTGCAGCCCAGGAAGAGGGCAAGTTTAAGTTGTGAATCACATAGTTAGTCATGGAGAGGTATGATTTGTGTCTCTGCATCCACTTTTAAGGGAAATAGCTGAAAGTTGGCTACTCCTTACTTTCTTATGTCTATCCTGAAATCCATCCTCATTTGTCTAATATGTACATCTCAGAAAATACTCACATTAATGCATTCCTGGGGAATAGATAGGGCCTCTAGCACTTTTCTAGATTTCTGCGGAAATTTTCCAGGAGCAATCATGGGGAGCCACGGCTGTTCTGTTGCTGGCAGAATGCAAGCATGCTGGGCTCTGGGCTTGGCTTGCAACTCTCTTCCCCTTGCAGCTATATCACAAGAGCCTGGGGAGCGTTACGCAGCCATGTGAGGCTTTGAATGATTCTCTGGCTGCCAATAACCTCATGAGTTTCAGGCTGAAGAACAGAAGTTTTGGTGATGAGGGAATATTTGTTTCAACAAGAAAGTCCCTGAAGTACAGTGGAACCAGCCATGACTAGTGAGAGAGCTGGGCGGTCTAGGTTAGGCAGCTAGGTCTGGAAGTGTTGCTGGGCAGACTTTCTTGTATAACCTTGTTTTTTTGTTTGATGATTGAGGGGATTGGGTTGAAACTGTTGTCACCAAATCTACAAACCTATTGCTCTTTCCCTTTGTTAACCAACATCTGTGGTTTCCCTGGTCCATTTTATTTCTATACACAAGTAACTTTAAACATAAATGTCCGTATGTTTATGAGTTAGGCTCTCTTTTCAGTAGAGACCAGATATATAATTTCATAATTAATAAAGAACAACTGTGTTTAGATATTGTGTCCCCCCTGTTGAATGTACAATTGAGATCTTTGTTAACAAATCGAAACACGTTTCACATTAAGAAATGCCACCCAAGCTCTTAGTGCAATGCTGAGAATGTGGTATGTGATTAGCACTTTGACAAACACACAAGGTTGGACTTCAATAGAGAAAACCACAGGGTATTAAGCTTAAGAAAAAAGAAATATTCTGAAACTCAAGATGGTAATGGGGTTACCAGTCCATAGAGGTAAAGAAAATGCTCTAGATATTTTGGCCTGTAGATGGAACTGGAGATTGTTATGTTAGGTGAAATAAACCAGGTGCAGAAAAACAAGTACTGCATGATCTCACTCATATGTAGAATCTAAAATGGTGATCTCCTAGAAGGTGAGAGTTAATATTGGTTACAAAGGGCTGGGGAGAGTAGAAGGAAGTGAGAGATGGGGAAAGTCTGATCAATAGGTACTTAGTTATAGTTAGGTAGGAGACCAGAGTTCTGGGGTGCTATCGCATGGAGAATGTTGATGAAAATAATATACTGCTTAATCTCAAAAAGCTGGAAGAAGAATTTTGAATGTTTTATCTGTGAAGAAACGAGTAATATTTGAGGAGATAGAGATGTTTAAACCTCATTTAAACATTATACAGTGTTATAAATGTATTGAAACATCACATGGTACCCCATTAATATCTATAATTTATGTTTTTAATGTATTGGTTAAAATTTAAGTTAAAAATCATAGAAAAACTATGGCTACCATACTTATTAATTAAAAATATAAGGACTTGCCTTGTACATTCAAGGGTGGAATGGTAATCTGCAAGAATGTTGTAGAGTACAAGCTGTTGAGACTGCAGGATATGAATCCTGAGATTGCTCTTTATATCTATGGGATCCTGGACATGTAGCTTAATTTCCTCTTTTGTAAAATTGACATAATAATAATAATGATATCTGCTTCAGAGAGGTGTTGGTAGATAGAAAATAGTAGCTCACATTAAGAAACTGGCCCAGAGTAAACACTTAGTGATGTGGAATATTATCATTAGTCATGAGCCTTATACACCTTTCACTAGAATATCTCAACTTCTATGTTATTCTTGGGCTACTGATTTTTTTTTTTAAAATCTTGTGACAAATATAGAGAATATGTTGTCTGGGATGATAGTGTCTGAGTGACCTAAAAATGGCATTCTCACTCTCCATGCAGTCTCCAGATCCTGTACTGATGCTCTTGTTTCCCTTACTCTGCTGCTCCGTGTCCTGGTAAGTCTGCTGAGCCTAGATACTGCTTTAGTGGCATTGCTGGAGGTGAGAGATTGGTTATGCTTTCCTCTCTCTTATGAAGTCTTGAAAATGATCACAGTAGCAGGCTTATCAAATCTGTGGATAATACAGCTCTCAGAGGTAGCACCCAGGACATTAGCATGGATGATCAGGCAAGGATTCAGAGGTCACAGAGAAATGAAAAGATAACAATTTGCTAAAGATAAATATGTGATCCATAATTTATATTAAAATAAAAAAATTCAAGCACTGTCTTGGTAAGAATTGTCTCAATAATCTAGATAATTTTCTTGATTTCAGGTCAGGATGAGGCAGCCATATGGCCTGATGGCCACTGTCTTCTCTACTACCGTGGTCTGTTGCTATGCATGCAGGATTGAGCCTGAACTTCTGTGGCCCCTGATCTAAAGTGGCATTCACCAACATGGGAAGACTCAGCAACCAGTGAGGCTCACTCATTAGGGAAGTGGCTTACCGGTAAACACTGTCTTGAAGGTCCAGCCTGGAAACTAAGCCTCATATTTTATTTTCATTATGTCATTTAATGAAAAGCAGGCTCTAAAGAACACATCCATATTCTCATTATAGTATGTATTTCATGAACTTGCTGGTTGCTTACCAAGTCAGAAAAAGTACTGTTCCATCAGAAATTTTAAGGTTCTCTGGTCCAACAGAGGCAAGGACAGGGTAGGGTAGATTCCCAGTACCATGTTTAATGGTCAGCTCATAACTGAAATATTGTTCTCTAGTTTTGGTGTCACAACTTCAAATGGTTGCTGACATACATGGAGTCAGGGAGAGCAATCAGGGGCTGGGGATGTAGGTCAGTTGGTGGAGTGCTTGCCTTGCATGCACAAGGCCCTGGGCTCAATCCCCCAGTACCACCACCACCACACACACACACACACACACACACACAAAGAGAGAGAGAGAGAAAGAAATCAGAAAATAAGAATGTGATAAGGCTGAGGAATTTGTCATAAGGAAAAAAGTTGAAAGAACTGGAAAGTGTGTATTTTGGAAAGGGGAGGTTTGAAGGAAATGTGGTTGCTCTTTTCATATATTTGAGGATATGTCGTGGATAGAGGCACATGATTTATTCAGAGCTACTCTAAAGGAATGATCCAAGGCCAAAAGGTATAAATATCTGTTATATAGATTTAGCACGAGGAAACACTTTTTGAACTGGAAATGTCCAAAAACATTGTGGGTGGCCTAGTTCTTCTGAACTACTTGTACAGAGGCTGCCTCACCACAGGTCCTAAAAGGCTGTCAAATGTCATGGCCATGCACACAGAGTCTGCTACTACAGAGTTTGGATGCTCTTCTGGGCTCTGTCTCTGCCACTCACTAGCTGGGAGCTCGTGGAGAACTTACAGCTCTGTGCTTCAGCACTTACCTCATAAATCCTCACGGATGCTCCTGGGTGTAAAGTAATGGATAGTGAGAACTCAGCAAATATCAGCGTTTCTTATGATTGTTACCTAGGAGTGCTGTAGAGAGGATTTCTGCACTGAGTACAAGGTTTTGTTAGAGCTCTTTTCATTCTGAGAATATTGCTTCAATTACTTATAATGATATAATCAACTGTTGATTTTATGAGTGTACCATTGAGCTTATGAATCACTATGTATCTTCAAATAGTGTCAATATGACATATTTTACTTCACCACTATAAATACACCCCAAGTACAAATGGAGACATACAGGTAAGAGAAAAGACTTGGACATGTGTTTCATGAGGCTGATACAGTGATGGCTGTTCTGAAAAGACTGGCTTCAGTGTTAATTTTGGCAATTTCTATTGCCCATTCTATCTATGAGTTATAGTGTACATAAACACATAAGGTGTTTTATGTTAATTCTTGAGAGTAGGTTTTTAAATTTCATGTGAGTAAACCAAACATATTGTTAACAATATAATTTGAGCTAAATTGAGCTCCTTGTAAATTGTGAATGGTTTATTATTCTTCACTGGCATACATTTACCCTGCTAATGCAATAGTGCAACTTTTTTATTATATGTTAATAGTTTAACAGCCAAAGTTAAATGCTATTAATAAAATGGTATAACTAATGGATCTCACTTGTAGAGTTCTATGGTTTTCCTGAACATTTTATTAGTGAAGTTGAAAAATGTGACACAAAACAACACAAAACAAAAGCAATACAAAGTACTCAATGCAAAGTTGGAAAACTCGAAGTGCTCTCAGCTAAGGCAAAATAAGGGGGTGATATGGGGCCTGATGCCTTGCTCTACAGCTTCATCCCCTTTGATTAGATTTCTTTATCAAACTGTGTCTATACAGGTAACACTGAGCAGAGAGTTGATATCTGTTTGTCAATTAAGGCCAAAAAGAAATAAGGAATACAAATAATTATTTCCTCCTTCATTTTCTCCTGAAAAAGATGATTTCTAGCAAATAGATAATGACTACTAGTTTTCTACATTATTTTCCCTATATAGACAGAGATGATATATGCTAGAAATATGGGAACTTTAACATTTTCCAAATGTGAGGTGGCTCTCTTGAACAGTGAGTACCTCCCTATTAAAAAATGATTGAGATTAGTCTAGTTCTGTTCTTTGGTCTAAAGACATATAATTTATATAACATATAGATATTTACAGAGTAGAGGAAGTATAACCTCATGACAGTAAGTACAAGATATTTGGGGATTTCCTCAATAGTACACTCTTAGTCAGTGATATGCTTAAACCTCTGAGAATACATTTTCCCACTCCTCTGGTGCACAGAAGGAGGGCCACAAATCTTGCTCTATTCAGCACTGGTTGGAGACTGATGGTGTATTGGGTGACATTCTGGAAAAAACACTTTATCAAAGATATTGACAACCAGAGATGGTTGACCAGAATGGAAAAGAAATGCACAACTACATTAATGAGTAATGACTGGGAAAACCTGACAATGGAGATGCCATCAGGGGACAATAGCTCTGCTTAAACATGTCCAAGGTTCTCATGAAGAAGATGGAATAGGTTCATTTTGTATGACTTTCCCAGCATAGTTAGCAAGAAAGGTATGTGTATAGATACCATAACATATACTATAATCAGGAAAACACAAGAGCTCTATAATATGATGTGCCACCCTTCTGGTGACCAATTCTACTTTTTAGGGTTCTTTTATCAAAACCTGACTCTGCATTCATTTTATGGATTTTTTATTGCTTATCATCTATTGAGAGAATGTTTTAAAGCCTGCTATTATATTTGGATTTGTTTATCTTTCAAAGGTTTTGACAAGTGTAAGCATATATTTTGAAATGCTACAAATACTGATTTGGATTGTGATTTTTCTTGTGATTGACTCATTTGTCCTTTTCAAAAAAAACTCTAATAATGCTTCTTGCCTTCAGATATACTTTGTCTAATATTAGTGTACCTAATATTACCTTTATATTAGTTAATATTTTCATGACCTTTTTTTTTCATACTTTCAACCTTTCCCTGTCCTCATATTTATTCTGGATCTCTTTTAAGCATAATGTTTAAAAAATCCCATATGATGATCTTGATTTCATTTTTAGTATGTAATTTTTTTACATTTATTTTTGTTTAATGTAATTACCAATATAGTTGGTTTTAAAGTGGTTACCCTAGAGATTACTGAAAGAATTCTTGATTTGTTACAGCATAATACGTGTTATTACTTTTTCATTTCTTTGTTAATACTGAACCCTAAAATCCTCTAATTCCATTGATCCTTCTAACATTTTAATGCATTTTAATCTTGCTTATATTTTAAATTAAACCAATTAATACTAACATTATTTTATATGTTGAATATTAATTTATATTGACGTAAATATTTAAATTTTCCATTCTGTTCATTGCTTTTCATTTCCATGTTTCTAGTTGGGATCATTTTTTTCTACTTGAGAAACTCCTTTTAGTATTTCTTGTGTTTCAGGTACACTAGTGATGAATTTTCTCTGTTTTTGTTTCTTTGATAATGTATTTGTGTTAACATCAATTTTGAAAGATGATTTTGCTGGGCACAGTGCTTCAGGTTGGCAGCAATTTTCTTTCAGTACTATAAAGATGTTGATTTCCCTTTTGGCTTACATCATTTCTTTTGAGAAGTTAGTTTGCAGACTTATTGTTGCTGCTTTGAAGAGCACAAAGGTTTCTGTTTTGTTTTTCCTTTTCTCTGTCTTTAAAATCTGATTCTGTGTTTTAACAGCTTAACTATTATGTGACTAGATGCATTTTTTAAAAAAAATCTACTTAGTCTCTATAAAGTTTCTTGAATCGGTGGGTTAGGGTCTTTGATCAGTTTTAGAACATTTGATCATGATCTGTTTATATATTACTTTATTCCTGTGTTTTAACTCTCCTCTCCTTCTTGGACTCTCATGATACCATTTTTGATTTTTTTCATTCTTTTGTCTCTCAGCTTCAGTAACATATTTTCTATTAACCTTTCAGTCCATACTTCTTGTCTTCTATTTGATCCAGTATGTTGTTATATTCTTTCAGTTTTTAATTTCATGGATTATATTTTCAGTTCAAGAATGTCCATTTGAATACTTAAAAATTTGTAATTCTCTTTTGAAATCTTTGTCCTTTTATTAAATCCACTCATTGTTCTGACAGTTTCTAGAGCAAATTAATCATAATTAATTTAAAGTACTTTCCTGATGACTTCTCTACCTGGATTGTCTGTGGGTCTGTTTATTCCTTGTTTGTTTTTATTTCTCTGCTCTATTATTTTTCATGTGTCCCTCTTTTTGCATGCTCAGTACTTTTCGATTGCATTTTGGACACTGCAAAAAATCTTCAGAGGCTTCAGATGACCTTACTTTCTACTACAAGGAATGTTGTAGACTGTCTTTTGTTAGGAAAGGAAGGATAGAGGGAGGCACTGATCACCTTAATGCAATCAGCAACTGAACTATGTTGAAACTGAGTTGTGGTTTTACAAGATTCATTCCACATTTGGTCATCTTCAGTTTCATATCTGCTGATTTAAACTTGGTGGGTCTTTGTCTCCTCAAAACCAACTACCCACCACAGAAATTTATATTCTGCTTTTCAAAGATTTCCAACTTAACTCTTTAGCCTCAAGTCACTTGTAGGTTCATAATTTAACAAATGTGTTAATACGGAGACTGGAAGAATATTTGAGGTGTTCAAATCTCCAATTTTGCCATTCTTGACCATTCAACCATCAAATCTCTGTGGTTTCTCTGTCTCCCTGCAGTGGTTGCTGGCCAGGGGAAGATCTGGATTCTGAACCTCTAAGCCATGCACAGAATTAGCAAATGCTACAAAGGAAAAGGCAGCTTCAGACCTGCAGTTCATTTCTGAGGGATCTCTGATCCTAGCCACTTTATTTTCTCTATTCATTGTTGCTTTTATGTTTTGTGATTTGATGTCATGATTGTTGTTATTCATCTGGCTTTTCTACTTGCCCTCCTCGGAGCATTTGCCTATAGCAAATAACTTCCTACCAAAAATATATATATATCTCTATTTCAAAGTAACAAAATAAGGACACATTTTTCCTCTGCATTAAAGATGTAAGATTATAAATTGAGTTTAAATTCTTTGCTTAATTCAGATGGACCTTAGACAGAACTTTAACCTTGGCTGTAACACTTAATATAATTATTTTTCTTCTATATCATTTCATGATTTTTCTTGCTATCCCATAACATTCCAAATCTAGAATCTATTTTTTTTGTTCTCTCTTAGAGATCCCCATTATTTGTCTATATAGTGGTACTAGGAACTCTTCTGCCTTGCATTTCACATCTAAACTTACCTGATTTAAGTTCATTCTTTTAGGATCCTCCTATGGAATTGGTTCATAACTTACAAATTATAATCAAAGAGTTCGTGACTTATGACTTGTTATGTCAAAATCACATTTCTATTCTAGTAGGATTTACCCATAGCTTTTGCCACAAAGTATTTGTAATATTGGTGGGGCTTTCTCACTTGAGAGTAGGAATAATGGGTAAGAAATATGCAGAGACATCTTCCACTACCACTCAGGTAAACACTAGAAAATTTACATTATTTTATTTATTAATTAATTTAACAAACATTTGTTAAGACCCTAATGTTTATAAACCATTTTTTCTTTTTTTAAAAATTTGTTCTAATTAGTTATACATGATATCAGAATGTATTTTAGTTCATTGTACATAAATGGAGCATAAATTTTCATTTCTCTGGTTGTACATGATGTAGAGTTGCACCACATATGCAGTAATATAAGTACCTAGGGTAATAATGTTCATCTCATTCCACCATCTTTCCTGCCCCCATACCTCCTCCCCTTTGCCCAAAGATCCTCCATTTTCCCCATTCCACACTGCCTCCCATTATGGATCAGCATCCACTTATCAGAGAGAACTTTTGGCATTTGTTTTTTTGGGACTGGCTTAATTTGCTTAGCATAATATTCTCCAACTCCATCCATTTACCTACCATAATTTTATTATCTTTTAATGCTGAGTAATATTCCATTGTATGTATATATACCACAGTTTCTTTATCCATTCATCTGTTGAAGGGCATCTAGGTTGCTTCTACAGTTTAGTAATTGTGAATTGTGCTGCTATGAATATTGATGTGGCTGTGTTACTATAGCATGCTGATTTTAAGTCCTTTGGGTTTAGACCAGGGAGTGGGATAACTGGGTCAAATGGTGGTTTCATTCCAAGTTTTCTAAGGAATGTCCATCCTGCTTTTCATAGTGGTTACAACAACTTGCAGTTCCACCAGCAATGTGTAAGTGTACCTTTTCCCCCACATCCTCTCCAACATTTATTATTGCTTGTATTCTTGGTAATTGCCATTCTTACTGGAGTGAGATAAAATCTTAGAGTAGTTCTGACTTGCATTTCTCTAATTATTAGAGGAGTTAAATTTTTTTTTTACATATTTGTTTATCGATTGTATATCTTCTTCTGAGAAGTGTCTGTTCAGTTTCTTAACCCATTTATTTATTGAGTTATTTATTTTTTTGGTGTTAAGTTATTTGGGTTCTTTATATATCCTGGAGATTAGTGCTGTATCTGAGGTGAGTGTAGTAAAGATGTTTTCCTACTCTGTGGGCACTCTCTTCTCACCATTGTTTGTTTCTTTTGTTGAGAAGAAGCTTTTTAGTTTGAATCCATCCCATTTATTGAGTCTTGATTTTATTTCTTTCACTTTAGTCTGGTTAAGGAAGTCAGTATCTAATCCCACATGATGAAGATATTAGCCTACTTTAGGGGGCTATTAGGGGCAGGGTCTCTGGTCTAATTCCTAGGTCCTTGATCCACTTTGAGTAGAGCTTTGTGTATGGTGAGAGATAGCAGTTTAATTTCATTTTTAAAGTCACTACAGGACATAGAGATATAAGACAGATTACTTCCTTGTAATATTTCTTAAAAATATTACAATTCGAGTTCCACTCCAGAGTTCCTGTAAATGGCAGGAACCACAGAGGGCCCAAATCCACCCTCAGGAAACTCCATGGGTGTCCAGCCAAAGGGAAACCAGGGATTGCTACCTCTAGCCACAGGGGAGCCCAAACTCAGGGAAAGAGTCGCTCCAGAGACCCCAGTGAGAGACAGCCCTGCCCAACTGTGACCTAGGTTCTCCCCAGTTCCGCTCCAGAGTTCCTGTGGACCAGCAGGAGCCACAGAGTGTCCAAATCCACCCCCAGGAAACTCCACGGGCATCCAGCCAAAGGGAGGCCAGGGACTGCTAGTCGCTAGCCACTGGGGAGCCCAAACTCAGGGCAATAATCCCCACAGAGACCCCAACTGCTACCTGGGCCTGCCCCAGTTCTGCTCCAGAGTTCCTGCGGACCAACAGGAGCCACAGAGAGCCCAAATCCACACTCAGGAAACTCCACGGATATCCAACCAAGGGTTGACCAGAGACTGATAGCTGCCAGCCACAGGGAAAGGCACACCCAGGGTAACAGTTGCCTACAGAGATCCCAACATGAAGAGGCACCACTCAAGTGTGCTCTGGGCCCACCCCAGTTCCACTCCAGAGTTCCTGTGGTCAGGCGATACAGAAGGCCCAAAACTGCCCTCAGGGAATGCCAGGGGTACCCAGCTGAAGGCAGACCAGAGCCTGCTAGCCTCCAGCCCCAGGGGAGCTCACACTCATTGTAAGGGTCATACACAGACTCTCCTGCTTGTGACCCTGCCTAAGTGAGACCTGGGCCCACCTCCAGTTCTCTCCAGAGTTCCTGTTCACCAGCAGGAGTACAAGAGAGGGGCAAAACAGTCCTCAGGGGCCTCCTCAGGAGCCCAGCCAAGGCCACTCCCACTGCCCTATAGAGGTACATCCACTACCTCTGCCACCAACTTTAGTGGCAGTAGTGCCCATCTGGGTTCACTGGGGGAACAGAAGTAGCTCCAAGGTGAGACACAGGTAATCTGGAGTGTCAATATAAGATTATAGGACAGAAGCCGCAATACCTCAGATCGGTATTTCAAGAAAGGAAGATACACAATCAACATGAAAAAACAAGGGAAGAAAGTGCCCCAAATAAACCTCCATAACACTGTAACAGAATCCATTGACAACACAGTTGATGAAATGTCAGAGAAAGAATTCAGAATGTACATAATTAAAATGATCAGTGAATTAAAGAATGACATAAGTGAGCGATTACAGGCAAAAATTGATCAATCCAACAAAGAAATAGGGGAGCAAATAAAGGCAACCATTTATCATTCTAACAAAGAGATAAGAGAGCAATTACAAGTAGCAAAAGATTACTTTATGAAAGAGCTAGAGATCATGAAAAAAAAAAAAACAATCAAAAATTCTTGAAATGAAGGAAACAATAAACCAAACTAAAAACTCAATAAAAAGCATCACCAGCAGACTAGATCCAAGAGGAAACCTCGGATAATGAAGACAAGATATACAATCCTGAAAATAAATT
This sequence comes from Geosciurus inauris, assembly GCA_004024805.1. NCBI lineage: Eukaryota > Metazoa > Chordata > Mammalia > Rodentia > Sciuridae > Geosciurus > Geosciurus inauris. The sequence goes on from PVHX01007550.1 coordinate 52,880, forward strand.
TGACCATACAGTGAAGATGGTAACAAATCATGAACAGAACATTCAAGAAATATTGGACAACATCAAAAGACCAAATATAAGATTTATTGGGATAGAAGAAGGTGCAGAATTTCAAAACAAAGGAATGCACAATCTCTTCAATGAAATAATATCAGAAAATTTACCAAACATGAAAAATGATTTGGAAAATCAAATACAAGAGGTTTACAGTACACCAAATGTACAAAATTTCAACTGATCTATATCAAGGCACATTATAATTAAAATGCCCAACATACAGAATAAGGATAGAATTTTAAAGGCCACAAGAGAGAGGAACCTGATTACATATAAGGGGAGACCAATTTGTATCTTAGCAGATTTTTCAACCCAGACCCTAAAAGCCAGGAATCACGGAACAACATATTCCAAGCTCTGAAAGAAAATGGATGCCAATCTCCTATATCCAGCAAAATTGAGCTTCAGATTTGATGATGAAATAAAAATCTTCCATAATAAACAAAAGTTAAAAGAATTTACAGCAAGAAAGCCTGCACTACACAACATTCTTGGCAGAATATTCCATGAGGAGGAAATGATAACCAACAATGAAAATTTACAAAGAGAGGAACTACACTAAAGGAAAGACCATCAAAAGAGAAAACAAGTCAGGGTAAAAACCAAAAACAAACCAAAATGACTGGAATTACAAATCATATTTTAATAATAATCCTGAATATAAATGGCCTAAATGCACCAATTAAAAGTCATAGACTTACAGACTGGATTAAAAAAAAAAAAGAGCCAACAATATGCTGTCTTCAAGAGACTCATCTCACAGGAAAAGACATCCACAGACTGAAAGTTAAAGGGTGGGAAAAACATATCACTCACATGGACCCTGCAAACAAACACGAGTTTCCATCCTCATATCAAATAAAGTGGACTTCAAACCAAAGATGGTGAAAAGAGATAAAGAAGATCATTTCATACTTCTTAAGGGAATCATACATCAACAAGACATAACAATCATAAATATCTATGCCCCAAATAATGAGGCTTCTATGTATATCAAACAAATCCCTCTTAAGTACAAGAATCAAATAGACCACCGCACAATAATACTTGAAGATTTTAACACAGCTCTCTCACCATTGGATAGATCTTCCAAATAAAAACTTAATAAAGAAACCATAGATCTCAATGAAACAATCAATAATTTAGACTTAACAGACATATATAGAGTGTTCCATCTATCAACGAGTGAACACACTTTTTTCTCAGCAGCACATGGATCCTTTTCCAAAATAGATCATATGTTATGTCACAAAGCCAGTCTTAGAAAATACAAAAAAATAGAGATTCTACCCTGCGTCATATTTGACCACAATGGAATAATATTACAAATCAATGACAGATTAAAAAAACAGAAACTACTCCATCACCTGGAAACTAAATAATATGCTACTGAATGATGCATGGATAACAGGGAAAAGATAAAAAATTCTTAGAGGCAAATGAAAACTCTGATACAACATCAAAATCTCTGGGATGCAATGAAGGCAGTGCTAAGAGGAAAGTTCATTGCACTAAACTCATTCATTAGAAGAAGTAAAAGTCAACAAATAAATGAATTGACTTTTCGTCTCAAAGCCTTAGAAAAGGAAGAACAAATTAACATCAAAAGAAGTAGAATACAGGAAATAATCAAAATTAGGGCTGAAATCAATGAAATTGAAACAAAAGAAACAATTCAAAAAATTGACAAAACAAAAAGCTGGTTCTTTGAAAAAATAAACAAAATTGACAAATCCTTAGCCACCCTAATGAAAAGGAGGGAGAAAACCCAAATTACTAAAATTCGTGATGAAACAGAAAATATCACAACAGACACTACTGAAATACAGAGGATAATTTGAAACTATTTTGAAAATTTATACTCCAGTAAAAGAGAAAACACTGAAGACACTGATAAATTTCTAGAGGCATATGACCTACCCAAACTGAACCAAGAGGACATACACAACTTAAACAGATCAATTGCAAGCAAGGAAATGGAAGGTGCCATCAAGAACCTGCCAACCAAGAAAAGCCCAGGTCCAGATGGATTCTCAGCTGAGTTCTACAAGACCTTCAAAGAAGAACTAATACCAATACTCCTCAAAATATTTCATGAAATAGAAAAGGAGAGAACCCTTTCAAACTCATTCTATGAGGCAAGTATCACCCTGATTCCAAAACCAGAGACACATCAAAGAAAGAAAACTTCAGACCAATATCCCTGATGAACATAAATGCAAAAATTCTCAATAAAATTCTGGCAAATCGCATACAAAAACATATCAAAAAATAGTGCACCATGATCAAGTGGGGTTCATTCCAGGGATGCAAGGTTGGTTCAACATATGGAAATCAATTAACATAATCCATCACATCAATAGACTTAAAGATAAGAGTCATATGATTTTATCAATTGATGCAGAGAAGGCATTTGACAAAATACAACACCCTTTTATGCTCAAAACACTAGAAAAACTTGGGATAGTAGGAACATTCCTCAACTTTTAAAAGCTATCTATGCTAAACCCAAGGCCAACATCATCCTAAATGGAGAAAAATTGGAATCATTCCCTCTGAAAACGGGAACTAGACAGGGATGCCGTCTCTCACCAGTGCTATTCAGCATAGTCCTTGAAACACTAGCCAGAGCGATTAGACAGACAAAAGAAATTAAAGGGACATGAATCAGAAAAGAAGAGCTCAAACTATCATTATTTGCAGACGACATGATTCTACACTTAGAGAAAACTTTTAGAATTAATAAATGATTTCAGCAAAGTAGCGGGATATAAAATCAACACCCAT
>PVHX01007550.1:55823-90425 GCA_004024805.1 Geosciurus inauris
CATTTCTATACATCAGTGATAAACCCTCTGAAAGAGAAATTAGGAAAACTATCCCATTCACAATAGCCTCAAAAAAAATAAAATACTTGGGAATCAATTTAACAAAAGAGGTGAAAGACCTCTACAATGCAAACTACAAGACACTGAAGAAAGAAATTGAAGAAGACCTTAGAAGATGGAATAATCTCCCATGCTCCTATGTAGGCAGAATCAATATTGTCAAAATGGCCATACTACCAAAGCACTATATAGATTCAATGCAATCACAATTAAAATCCCAACATCATTCCTTATAGAAATAGAAAAGGCAATCATGAAATTCATTTGGAAGAATAAGAGACCCAGAATAGCCAAAGCAATCCTTAGCAAGAAGAGTGAAGCAGGAGGCATCACAATACCAGACCTTAAATTATACTACAAAGCTATAGTAACCAAAATGGCATGGTACTAGCACCAAAATAGACATGTAGACCAATGGTATAGAATAGAAGACACAGAGACGAACCCACTTACATACAGTTACCTTATACTAGATAAAGGAGCCAAACACGTACACTGGAGAAAAGATAGTCTGTTCAACAAATGGTGCTGGAAAAACTGGAAATCCATATGCAGCAAAATGAAACTAAACCCCTATCTCTCACTATACACAAAGTTCAACTCAAAGTGGATCAAGGACCTGGGAATCAGACCAGAGACCCAACGCCTAATAGAAGAAAAAATAGGCCCAAATCTTCATCATGTCGGATTAGGACCATATTTCCTTAACAAGACTCCTATAGCACAACAAGTAAAATCAAGACTCAATAAATGGGATGGATTCAAACTAAAAAGCTTCTTCTCAGCAAAAGAAATAATCAATGAAGTGAACAGAGAGCTGACATTCTGGGAACAAATCTTTGCCACACATACATCCGATAGAGCACTCATCTCCAAGATATATAAAGAACTCAAAAAAACTTATCACCAAAAAAACTAACAACCCAATCAATAAATGGGCCAAAGAGCTGAACACAAACTTCACAGAAGAAGATATAAAATCAATCAATATACATATGAAAAAATGTTCAACATCTTTAGCAGAGGAATGCAAATCAAAACTATCCTAAGATTTCATCTCATGCCAGTCAGAATGGCAATTATCAAGAATACAAACAATAAGTGTTGGCGAGGTTGTGGGGAAAAAGGCACACTCATACATTGCTGGTGTAACTGCAAATTGGTACAACCAATCTGGAAAGCAGTATGGAGATTCCTTAGAAAACTTGGAATGGAACCACCATTTAAGCCTGCTATCCCACTCCTTGGTTTATACCCAGAAGACTTAAAAACAGCATACTACAGTGACGCAGCCACTTCAATGTTTATAGCAGCTCAATTCACAATAGCTAAACTAGATGCCCTTCGATAGATGACTGGATAAAGAAACTGTGGTATATATACACAATGGAATATTACTCAGCAATAAAAGAGAATGAAATTATGGCATTTGCAGGTAAATGGATGGTGTTGGAGAATATCATGCTAAGTGAAGTAAGCCAATCTCAGAAAAGCAAATGCCGAATGTACTGGTTGATAAGTGGATGCTGATCCATAATATGGGGAAGGACATGGGAACAATGGAGGAACTCTGTTCACAGGGAGTATAAGGGGGGAGGGGCCATGTGGACAGTAAAGGTGGTGGAATATGATGGTCATCATAGCCCTAACTTTATGTATGACTGCATGTATGTTGTGATTCTATATCACTTACAACTAGAGAAATAAAATGTTATCCTCTGTGCACAATGAATCAAATTGCACTCTGTTATCATGTAAGCCTAAACAGAACAAATAAATTATATATGAAAAAAATATTACAATTCAGTAAAAGAGATAGAACAGGTACATGACTAATAATGGTACAAGCCTTAATGGGATAAGAACCAAACAGCAAGAAGAAAAATAATGTAGTATGGGCTTATAGAGAAAGAAATCTCTTGTCAATCAATCAGATTATGGATTCCTTCACAGGGAAAGTAGCTTTTCAGTTGGTTTTGAAAGGTGTGCGTTATTTCTAGTGAAGATGCATGAGGAAGGTTTTAAGGGCTTTCTAGATAGAGAGAACATCATGAACAAATGTGAAAAATCTGAGAAGTACAGGGAAGCTCTGTTTGTTTGCATCAGGAGATAGGAAGAGCAGTGACCTTTAAGCAACGTCTCCTGGAGTACTGAGAATGAACCTTTGATTACCTGCAGAGCAGCTTGACCTTGACTGCTGTTGGATGTCAACAGGCACTGTGCCAGGAACTGAGGATACCCTAGAACTTGATATTTTGGTGCTCATTTTCTAGTAAGATTCTATTATTTTATTTATTCTAAGGTGAAGAGAAAAAAGTGTTAACGGAGTATGAACAAAGTGTTATTCCACCAAGGAGACCCTCTTCCCATGGAGTTTTCCTATTTCAAGATCACAGAAATCATAAGTTTTTTTTCAGCATTATGCAAGGATTTAGAGCATCTGTCAGATTTTGTCTGTATTCCCAGGCAAAATGGATAATTAAGATGAAAATATTCATTTAGTGAATCTCAGCTTTCATTGATTTGCCATTATTTATTAATGCTCTCTCTTCCTCCTGCCCTCTTTTCATGCTTCCCTTTTCCTTCTTTCCTTCTCTCCACTAATAGTCACTGAGAGGTGCCATGTGCCACATCCTGTGATGGAGTCTGAGGTTTTAGTAGTACGTCAGGCTTCTTCCCAAGTGCCAACATCTGATATTCCCTCTTGTCTGAACTCCATTTTTTCCTTGTGTCTCCTTATAATGTAAAACCCAGGATTCTTCATAGAAACTTTATTTGTAAGAACCCCAATTTGAAAGCAACCCAATATCCCTTGCAGGTAAATGAAAAACAAATTGTGGGGTATTCATATAATGGAAAAAGAACACACTGTTGATACACATAGCATGGATGAGTCTTAAAACAACTGTGCTGAATTGAAGAAGCCATACAAATAAGAACACATACTGTGTAATTTCATGTATATAAGACTTTTAGAAATGCAAACTAACATATAACAGAGAACAGCTCCGTGCCTAGAGGAGGCATGCAGGGAGGGTGGGTGGGGGTAGATTTGCAGATAGGCAGAAGAAAACCTTTAAGGGTGATGAACATGTTCGGTGGTGTTTTCATTGGTATACACATATGTCAACGCTAATAAAATTGTAAAATATATATACATATAAAAAAGCTGCTAAAGCCGGGCGCGGTGGCTCACGCTTGTAATCCCAGCACTTAGGGAGGCTGAGACAGGAGAATCGCGAGTTCAAAGCCAGCCTCAGCAATGGCGAGGCACTAAGCAACTCAGTGAGACCCTGTCTCTACATAAAACACAAAACAGGGCTGGGGATGTGGCTCAGGGGGCGAGTGCCCCTGAGTTCAATCCCCGGTACCAAAAAAAAAAAAAAAAAAAAAAAAAAAATAACAAAAAAAAAAAAAAAAAAAAAAAAAAAAGCTGCTAAAAATGAAAAAAAAAAAAAAAAACCTATGCACTCTCCTCTGCAATTGGTTAATTGTTTCCACTAATAGACTCTAAGTGACTATGAGGAATACCAGAATTTTCTTGTTCAATGATCTCTTTGCAGTAGCTGAAGTATTTACCAGGTATTCAGTAAATACTTGTTAAATGAGCAAAGCAGGAGATAAGATAAACGGCCATTGAATTGTGTCATAGTTTGACCTTGCTTTGAAACTATTAAAATGCTGATTGAGTCCTTATGCTTTTCATTTTTCCCCTTGTTGTAAAGGCAGTTATAGTATGAATGTCCTTGAAGATTGTCTTTTTTAAAAAAAGTTCTCCATTCCTAACCTAAGCCCAAACTGATCTACCTATTCTAATAGGAATTCATGTTAGACATGAAAGCCACGAAATGTTAGTAAACATGGAGAGACAGCTAAACATCTTGCTTGTAATATTTAGAGATAAGTTTGCCTCTAAAGGAATCCCACAGTGTGTAATCCCATCTGGATATGTGAATTAATGTTATAGTGAAGTTACTAACTTCTGTTTTGCCAAATGTTTATGACTGCGAGTGATGTCCATCACGTCGGTGAGGAGACTCATTTCATTCTCCTAGGTTTATAAGAACAGTCTCCAAACAGTAATGGGAGGCAAAACTCAGAACAGAATCTCTGTACTTCCCTTTCAGTTGCTTCTATAGTGTCATCATCTTAAACTTCTGTTATATTTATCTATTTATTTATTTATTTATTTTGGCTTAGGGGTCATTAGTCATTCCGAAGTCTCCTCTACAAGAATTTTAACTCTGAGCCATTTGAGACATTATGAGGGAGTTAAACCTGGAGTCTTTCTTGGAAACTAGTCTATCATTTTCTTCCTGGTATCTGCAATAGCAACACTACCGTGCATTAAAATGGTAAAAACATATATTATGACAATCCCATAAACAGCCTTCTATATAAATGTAAACACAGAAGCCGAATTGCCTCAAATGTCGCAGCTCTTGCTCTTTAACAGTGCTTTATATTCTCCATCCTTATTCATTTCACTGACTCCCTACTGCAAGACTCTGCCTGCCAGCTTCTCTTGCCTTAAAATAGTTGTTGGAGCAGCTGTGAATGTTTTCGATGACAATTGCTTTTGTGATTTACTCAAAATCCTGACAATTTTTAGGTCTGGAAGAATAAAAAGCCTAAGATCTCTGGGGATATCACTGTGCAAGATCATATTTAATCTTCTTGTACTATCTTCCCTGAGTACTTTTCTGTTTCAGTACACTGCCACAGGAGTTGTGAAAGACACCCTATGCCATCTCTCCCCTTTTGACAGGTATTATCTTGTAGCTCTGTTCTTTTATTTCATTTGGCGTCCAATAACATCTTGAAATTTTCTTTGACTGCATTCACTAGGATAATAGATACTCCCTCAGCTTGCAGAGTATAATTTAGTTTTCAGCTATCTGTTGAATATATGAGGATTTAAAAAGAATAAGTGGTTATTAATACTGGCTTATGTTTGGTTGATAACAGGAAACTGAGTAAATTAAGAAGGAATAATTATTCTTGGATTTTGAGATTCTAAATTCATTATAAATATGGAGGGACTTCTCTAATTCACAGAGCTCATCGTTGTGGTCTTGTAATATCTTGACAAGAAAAACTACTAAGTTTTAAAAGTCAACACTTTTCCATAGGCAAATTAGTGAAGAAAAAAGTCTGTTGTAACTTGGTAAAAGTCCACAAGTATATAGAGAGAAATAAGATATTTTACATTCACATAAAGATGAAATGGGTCTAAGTAAGTTGTTACTTCCTGATTTACATGATATTAAATATTCCTTACAATTTTAAGATGGTTTGTATAGATTCCTTGTGAGCTGAGACTTTTGTAAACCTTTTAGAGTATTTCTCAATTCCTATAGAAACATAATTGACACTAAGTATAGTTGTCCTAAAAAAAGCTGGAAGAAATAATATCTACATTTTTTAATGGTTTATGAATTTCATTTTGTTTTCACCTCCCACTCTGCAAAGCTATTGAATTTGTACTATAGATGAACCTCATTTTACAGACGAGAAAGCAAGAAAACTGAAGCTTTTCAATCACTCTGTTCAGTGATTGGAAATCACTAGGTTAAACTTGAGTCTGTAAGCACCAAAGCTTTTGTTCATTCTAGACACACCATCCCTAAGATGTGCTAAAGCTGCCCTTTGGGTGTTGTGGAAGGAGAAATGGTAGGTTCACCTCTCCATTCTGGTTGTCTGTAAGGAAGCAAATCATGACATATTAGAACCGGTTTAGTAGTGAGTTTAAGTGTGGAATTGGAGTGGAGGAGACGTTATCAAATTATTGGTGTGTTTTCAAGTTTGATGGTAAGCAAAAGTAACCTGGACACTGTCTACTCTGTTCAGCTGCTACAACAGAAGATCATAAACTAGTGCCTTATAAACAACAGAAATCTATATCTCATGGTTCAGGAGGCTGGTAAGTCTAAGATTAAGGCATAGATTTAATGTCTGGTAGGCCTTGCTTTCTGGATCACCAGTGGTGCTGTCTTTTCGCATAGCCTTAACATGCCGGAGGGGCAAAAAAGTTCTGGAGTCTCTTTTTAAGGCACCCCTCATTCATTGGGACTGTCCCTAAAGGCCTCATCTCTTAATATCATCATTCTGAGGATATGGATTGCCACATATGAAATTTTTGGGGGGTGAGATACAAATATTCAGTCTGTAGGAGACATTTTTGTAAAAAAAAAAAAATTCAGTATCTTGGTTTGGTTTTGCTCCTTTTTTCTGTCCTCCTGATTGGAACATGATCAGTTGTTGTTGGCCACAGTTGTATCTTGGATCATGAGATGGAGGGAGACTTCAGAAGCATGGTGGAGTGAAAGACTGGAGGGGGCCTGAGTCCCTGAGAAGTTTGTGAAACATAGCTACCCTGCCATCCCTAAATTACCTTCCTTGGAAGGTTTATGGAGCATTCTGAAAATAAATTATGGGAAGATGGGGATCTGATCTAATCTAAGAGTTGGGACAGGCTTTTCCAGAAGTGACATGTAGCATGTATTTGAAGGTTAGGTGGGTGATGTGTTGAGGATGAGGTAAAGCAGGGAGATGAAGGGGAAATGGAGGTTTTTAATCTAGAAAGAAGATTACTGTGAAGAAATGATGCGTGTGAAAATGATTTGCAAAGTAACATTGCTCTAACTGCAAGGCATTCTTATTATGAAGTTTGCTTCTCAGCACATGCTTCAAGGCCTGCTAGCAATTAATTATCTATCCAAGCCTCACCCCTTTCATCTCTCATTACTCCCTGCCACAGATTTCAGATTAAGCTCATCAATTTGTAGTTGCCTTCATGTATTCTTCTTTGCCAGCTCACGCCATTTTCAAAAGATCTTTAAGCTCCACTTCCTTGATGGAGAATATTCTGATTATAGTCCTTCTCCACTCACTTCCGTTTGTGTTTCACATGCATTCTTAGGCTGTACGACTTTCCCTGAATTCTTCATCTGCTTTCTCCACTTCCAAAAGTAAAGACTGTCAGTTACAGTTTCTTTTCTATCTCGGAATGCCTAACTTATATCTCTACCTCAATACATTTTGTTGACTGAATGACTTGAGCCAGGTCAAAAGTCTAGCCAGCTCCATCTTCTGCATAGATGCTGCCTGTTTGGTGATGAGATTCTTTGAGGACCAAATATAATCATTTCTCATCTTTAAAACTCTAATATTAAGGGTGGCCCTGACAAATTCATCAGGGGAATAAAGTTTTGCTCATCACTGTAGCTGCTTTGAAGGTCTTTGGGTAAATGATGGTAGATGGATTGGGGCAATGATGGCCAAATGCAATATTAAATCTACTTTCTGTCTCTCTTTGGTCTGCCTGGTGAACTTTGATGTATTGAATTTTATGTTTCAGAACCAATTTCCTTTTGATAAATTCATGCTCCAGGCTGTACAGGATAGACCACTGCGTTAAGGACATTCAGATAAATGATCAGGTATGTAGGCAAATTGTGTCACCCATGACATGGGTAGCTTCTCCTGAGCTCTTTGATCCTTTTGACTCTTCTTACTCAATGTTGGCTTTACTGACTATGAAAATGGATGCAGAAATTTTGCCATATTTAAGGACTTTCTACCTCATCTTCATTGAACCACTGCACTTGAGCAGTTCCATAAAACTGCAGTCCTAATACTTATAAGCACAATCTCATCAACTCAGAGCCAAGAAGATAGGAGAGTTTCGTGGTAATCAAGAGCACTGGCCTAGCATATCATTCATATATATACATACATACACACACACACACACACACACACATGATGTTTATATATTTTATATATTATGTATATATTTAATTTAAACTTTTTTTAAAGGTAATTCATCTTAATTTTTTCTTTTTACCTCCTTTCCTTTTTACTTAGAAAATATGCAATATATTTCCATTTTTATTTATTCAATTAGTGTTTTATAAATATCTATTAGATACTAAGTATTAAGAATAAAAGTAGAGAATTTGCTAATTGTCTCTGACCTCAAGGAACTTACAGTCCAGAAAGGGATTGGCAAGCTTTTTCTGTGAAGAGACAGAACAGTAAATATTTTGGCTTTGTGGGCCATGTATTCTCTGTCATAACTACTCTGCCATTGAGAGCAAAAGCAGCTATAAATCCTAGACTCTGTTGTATCTGTCTGTCAAATACCTACTCATCATTTAGACTCGCAAACACTATGTGCAACCTTTCCTAAGCATGACAAATGGAAAAAGCCACTCCCTCTGCTGCGCCCAGCTGTATTCTGTATAACACTTTATCAGGGCATCTGTTCTATTTGCCTGCATCTGTTTGTTTCCATTTGTGAAAGGTGGTCCAGGCAGAGGGAACAATGTCTGGGAAGACATATCTCACGGATTATTCTGTATGTTCAACTTTCTGGCTGGATCCGACGAGAGGAGTGGTGTAAAGACAGGAGGTACAGTCAAGAAAAGTGCTTGGCAGGGATGTGATCATGAAGGCTAGAGTTAGTCAGGCCATTTTGACTTGATTCTGTACAGACTAAAGTCTTACTACCTAAGGGCTTTACAAAGGGGAATGCAGTGGTCAGGTGCATGTTAATGGGTAGATTAACATTCATAAAGATCACTCCAGCAGCCTAGTGAAGTGGGCTAAAGCTGGAGGCAGGAAGCACACAAGGGTGGATGCCAGCCTGTTAGGATAATGGCAAGGAAGCTAGAGCAGTGATTTTGCTGCAGAGGTCTTAGTTGTCATCAACATGGATGGTCAAACTGCAAAACAGAACCCTGGCTGCCGTGGGCCCTGAATGAGTCAGAAGTTGTTTTAGAATCTAGTCGCAGTAGTTCTTGAATGATGTCTCTACAGAAGCCCTCTTTTGAGTTTATATCCTCAGTTCAGTATGAGAAAGGGAACTTAAGTGGTTTAAAACTATTTCATAGTTCTAAATAGCTGCAAATTGATTACTTGAGTCCCAGTTATCATTTTTCATATAGGGATCTGTCTCCATCCCTCTACCCTTCTTTTGTATAATTTGGTCAATCTTAATCCAATCCAAATATTTTTCAGAGAGCAAGTTTAGGACTTAATTTTATAGAAGTCATATTGAAAAACTTTGAGGATACCTTGTAATTTTTAATTTTTGTTCTCCCATATCCCCATATCTTACTGATTCTTCCTGTGAAATATTTCATGAATTTATCACCCCACTCCAAAATTCCACATCCACCTCCTGAAGTTATTAGTTATTAAACTGGCTTTTTTAAAAAAATATATATTTTTTTAGTTGTAGATGAACACAATACCTTTGTTTATTTTATGTGGTGCTGAGGGTCGAATCCAGTGCCTCACACATGCGAGTCAAGTGCTTAACCACTGAGCCACAACCTTGGCCCTAAACTGGCTTTTATGGTCCTTTACTATGGTCGTAACCCATCTTTCCAAACTTATCCTCCTTTGTTGCTTTTATATCGTTCTTGATTACATTGTATGTAGGGGTCTCTTTCCTGCATAAAGTAGCACTATCTTCAGTTCCATATGTTACTTTGCTTTTCTTAAAGTCTTTATTGCAATGTTATAATTAATATGTGCTTAATTAGGAAATTCATGGGTAGACATCACAGGACTGTATATCTAAAAAGAATAAATAAAACAAATTCATGGGTGGAACAAGGAATCAAGCTTCCTGCCACACAGATGCTATAAAGTTGTGCTGTTTTATGTCAAACAACCATGATTTTCATGGAAATGAGCATCATCAGCCACTCTCTTCCACTGTGGTCTGATTCTGATAACCCAGAAACAATTGCAAAAAGACTTCTGAAAGAAAGAAAGAAAAAAGAATCCACAATCTCTGCATTCTAAATATTGAAAGGGATTTACCTGTGGGGTCTACAGGTAACAATTTGCATCTTGGTTTATGTGAAGGATGGAAAGCCCACACATCTGAGTGTGGCTGCTGACACAGCGGGGATTCAAGAAACAGTGCAGGGAGCCAGAGCTGGGGCTCAGGGCCAGGATGAAGAAATTAATAATCCACTTATTATTCAGAACAGCGAATGGCTGCAGGCTATTGGCAAGAGGTTTAGCAATTATCTGATTAACTGCTAATGTTACACCAAGAACGCTCTTCAAGACTGTACTTTTTTTGTTAAGTGACACAGAATGGTAAGAAGCTGCTGTTTTGTGTAAAAAGCTGAGAGCTGCAGGTAGGTGGGCCATACCGAGACCCTGGTGGGCAGTCACTCTTTCAAAGTTGGAAGCAAATGGCCCTTTTTTGCTGCTGTTATAACTCTTCCTGGAAATATCAGCTTCTCTATAGTACCATAACTCAAATTTAATATGAGAGTTGAAGTTGTTTTCCTTTTCATGTTGAACTCTTGCTTGGAACTGGAGGGCTGGGTATCTGTCTTTTCAATGGGAACTTAGAAAACAACTGTGCATCTCCGAAACAACCATGCATCTCTCTCCTTAGTGACGTGCAAGTCAAGCCAGGCCAGAAGCTTTGTGCTATATATACAAAGTTCACCACCCTCTGCTGTCTAGTTTAGTTACTCTTAAGAAATTACCCTCATTTTAAAACCAAATACCACCATTGTGGCCTACAAGTCTTTTTTTTTTTTTTTTTTTTAAGCTCTATTGCTGCCTTTCTTTAGTATAGTCTTCTCTTTGAGTAGTCACCAAAAGATTTGCGAAGCCTATGCTGTCCTAAGAGAAGAACTTGATTAAGATTCATCAAGACTAGATGATGTAGGCTGAGATAAGCTACTTTTTTCAACATTTAAAAATAAACTCAGCTTTTAATTATATAAAAATAAATGTAAAAGTTCTTATGTCTAACTGGCAGTGATAACTAGAATCATAATCACAATTGAGCCCAAACCCCCTTAGTTTATGTTCCTAATGATTCAGGAATCTGCAAGATGTCTCAGTAATAATGTGGAAAAGCAATTTTCTATTTCTATTGATAATATCCTAGAGTATTCTCAGCAAACTTTACACTAAACTTCATGTCCCAGCTATAAATTTCTCCTACTCTCCCTCTAGTCCGTGGAGGAAAATTGACTTCTCAAATGCAAACATCTGATGTAACTTTTCAGTGGGATAATCACTGAAGCCAGTATCAGGCAAAGGTTAACCAAGAGGATATTCACATAAAAAAACCTTTTACTTTGTCACAGTTCATGAAACAGAGGTTTTCTGAAAGCAAAGGCACTTTGTAGCTGAAAAGGCACTTAACTGAGGAATAAAGTCCTATATAGAAGTATTACAATGGCTTTATTTCCAAAATTGGTTAATGGAAAGTCTTTCATGAGGATATCAATTATACCATGGCTAAAAAGTCAATTATGTAGTAATTGGAGGATAAAATAATGGATTTACTTTAGGTAAATTCAAAGTCATGTTTGAAATATAGCTGTTCATTATTGCGTCCTTGATGTATGAAATTAATTTTATCTATATAATCGTATTCATTAAATATAAAGGTTTAGTGATAAATACCTTACACAAATTTGAGAATTATAGTATGAAAATAGGGAGTTGAATTTTATTAAAATTGGTAACCCTGCTTTCTAACCAACTTCTATTTATCATTTGCTTAAAATAAATGATTGTTAACTTGAATTTATATTTTCTTAAATGCATTAAGGATAAAAACTGATTCTACCTTTGTTGTTACTCAAAGCTTGCTTCAGTCTTCATTGAACGTAATGACAAGCAAGGGTTGGCTGGAAAGTTGGGCTGTTCCATGCACATAATTCCTGCACTCTTGTTCTGACACCCCTTTCCCTTTTCCGTGTAAGCATGTGTTTGTTACAGAGGCAGCAGTGATCTTGTCAGAAGGCAGCAGCTCAGAAAGGGCTGTGTCTGGGAACCCTTCAGAAAGGAGAGCCCTGCTGACTTCTGAAGAGATATTTCCAGGTAATCTGGAAATGGTAGGAAGGATTCTCTCCAGAGCTTCTGTGACTGATCTAGTAACAGTGGAGTTCATCCTCCTCTGATAAATAATTACCTTATGTTTCACTCCTAGTACATCTTTTCAATTAATTCTGAAATCTAGAACCTAGAACTTATTAAAGCTATCTATTCATTGATTATCCTTAAAGTTAAAATAAGCTTCCAGATTTGGAGTTATGATCCCAAATGTTCTATCACTTTCAATCATCCATTCATAAAACAAATAATTATTGAATATCTGCCTAATATCTTTTAAAAACTGTTATCCAGGAAACCTTAAAAATTAATTCCTTATGTAGAAGGTAAAAATGTCAACCTTTTGAAATCTTCTTAATTATAGGTATCTTATATCATTTACTGACATTAAAAAGAAATAGAATAGAAAAAGAAATCACACCAAACATTTTGGTTGTTAACTGGGTCATCTATTTCCAGTATCCAAGCCACAATTCCAATTACTCATTGCAGCCAGTGTCATAATTTAGCCCTTCTAGGTTGTAAGTCCCCTCATGCCAGAGACTTCATTAATTGTTATCACCATGAGCTTTACAATCCTGGGAAAGTACTTTGCACATGCTAGGAAGTATATAATACTTATTGAATTGGATGAGAAGATTTTTACAAATCTTCTATTGGATTTAGTTCCCTTCAATATGTCAATTTGTGAGTCTGTGTGTCAAGCTCCTTTCCAGTGTAACTGTTAAAGAAATACAAAGACAATGGGATAATCTCTATGCTCAGAGATTGTGAGCTGGGGATAGTGGGACAGGATTCATGGTGTGGAATGATTAAAGATATATACACATCAACTTGCGAGTAAATGGAGAAAATAGTGATATCCCTAACTGGGAATTTCCTGCATCTGAGAAATGATCTTTGGTTACTTTTACATCTGACAATTACATCCATATTGAATTATTGTCTCAGTTATAAAGATGAAAGTTTGGGCTGTGATGTAACTCAGTGGTAGAGTACTTGCCGAGCATACATGAAATCCTGGGTTTGAACAGCACTACTAAAACATTGTTGATAGAAAATCTGGATTGTTGATACAATTACATTGTCAATAGAAGAGCTATTATTGATTTTGTGAGCCAATAATTGATGATTTATTAATTTAATAATTGATCATTTATAAATAGAATAGTTTTATTCAATAAGAATTGGATATGTACTTAAAATTTAAGTGTCCAAGAACTGTTTATCTAATTGGGATACTGAGTTAAAGATAAAATACTCAAACAAAAATAATTGCTGTAATAATCATCAATATACTTGAATGATAAACAGTATCCAATCACTGAAGAAAATGTATTACCCATTGACTTGATTATTTGGTTGGAAAGTGGGGTGTCTCAAAATATCTTTATATTCATTTAATCATTAGCCAATAATAACTGAGAATTGATTCTGTGCCAGGCACTGTTCTAGGTGCTGAAGACAAAGCAGTGAGAAAAAAAAGTTCCATATGTGGGGGTCAGAGAGGCAAAGAAGGAAAATTAGCAATATAAAAGCAAATAAAAATATATACACACACTCACATACATATATGCCTAAAGATGATAGGGGCTGTGATTCAGCTTCTATCAAAATAAATTAGTGTAATGGGATGATTACAGTTTAGGACAACTGGAAAAAATCTCATCGGGTTAGTTTAGGGTGATGAGAGAAGATATCATGGTATGGTGACCTTAGAGACAAAGAAGTGAGGAAGTGACACCTGTAGATGCCTGGGCAGAGTTTAAGGCAGAGGAATGAGCAAAGACCATGAGATAGGGCCATAAGAAAGTACTTTTCTGACTGCTTGTACTTTCTCAGTGAAATAGGAAGCAAAGTCACCTCTTCCTGTGTGGATAGAGAAGTAAATGCTAGAGATTTGGGAAGAGAAGACGTGATATGGTCTTCTAAGATCTTGGGGTGAGTAGTAGAGCTGGAGCTATAGTATCATTTCTTGGCTTTGGGAAGGACCTGCTTGAGCTAAATGCTCTTAAGCTTTGAGTGAGACCAGTTGGTACCCTCATGGGATTTTCTTCAGCTACCATCACTGTGCAGGTTCAGGTATGGAACAGACAGAGTAGGATATATTTAGGATTTGAGTTTTATTGGGTAAATTGGATCAAGGAGAGAGAAACAAGGGAATTGAAGGTACAAGAGAGCAATGAAAAGAAGGTCAGAGCAAGAGATTTTTACTTGACAGTGACTAATCATCTGTAATACTACTATTGATTATCAACCCCTTTTCTTATCACCCAGTATTCATCTTTGAAGTTGCTCAAGTCATAAACCCATGAGTAATTGACTCCTTTTCTTGGATTACATTCTTGGAAGCAGATCCTATGACAAGATTCCTTGTGTGTAACCTATTAAAGAAGAGGTCCTGGGGGAAACTAGTAAGGAAACTGGGGGAGTAGGACAGGTAGGAGAGGATGTCCAGCAAAATATGATCTTAGGCAGTTTCCCACAGAATGCAGATTCCTCCTGATCTTTCAAGGAAACTCAGGAGTATGGTTTAAGTCACTACATTGTCTTGACCCTGCATAGTGAGTTGGAGATTTCTTACTCCTATACTCTCCAGTTGTTGGCTGAGACTTTCCCAAAGGCATGTGCATTTCTAGGCTCTGAGCTTTCAATGCTTGCAAGCCAAGTGGGTTCCAATGGCTTGAGGGCTGTCCTCCAAAGAAATAGTAGGTATTGGCTGTTGGAAGCAGAAATTAGCACACAGGAAGGACAGCTGCATAGAAATGCTTAGAAAGGATCCAAGGCAATCTGAGTAGAGCACACTGTACTACTGTTTCTTTTCCTTCCTCTATAGCAACCAATTTATCAGAATATTCTGTCATTCCTAACTCTAAATATGTATGAACATCTATTTATATTCTGTCTCCCTCCCTTTCTCTCTCCACTCCATCTCTCCATCTTTCTATGTTCTGTTCACCTTTGTCGATTTTCTATAATGTTATTTTGTTTGGTCCATTATAATGTTTTTCCTGCAATTTCCTGATTCTACTTCTGCCATGCTTGATCACATTTAATTCATCCTAGAGTTAAAAGAAGGATGTTATCAAATCTGGCTTACTACAATTCAAATTTCTCATGAGGCTGTTTAAGATCTATGTCTGCCTGTCTCTTTCTCTCTCTCTCCCTATTTCTTTTACCTACACCATCTTACCCACTTACTATTTTCTCTGGGAAGTTTTAGTTGAAGTTCTCGGAATATCCCAAGCAGCTTCTTGTCTCAGATTTTCTGGAAGCTTCTTCTCATCCCTTCTATCACAGATCTACCCACTATTGCATCATGTAGAATTAGCTTCCACCACTCTCATTAATCTGTTCATGGCTGGTTTCCTTCACAGTGTTTTCACAACTTGTGATTATTTTTATTTATTAGGATGCTCCCTCCACTACAATTTAAGCTTTACAAGGGTAGTGACTGTGGGAACAGCATGATTATTTTAGGACCTGGCACATAGTAGGCATTTGATGAATAATTCCTGGATGAATGTGCTAATGCCAAGGTGAATTGGATTCTGGCTCTTGTTTCATTGTGCTTAGCTTAGTTAAATAGGAAGATCCACTTCCTGTTAGACATTTCTGCTGCACATTCCTCTTTTCTGAAATAGACTGAGCCTGAGGTGTAAATCTTGATGCCTTTTGGAGGTGCAAAACATTAAATCTACCAGCTACCGTGACCTTTGCATAACTGACCATGAAATGAAAGGGCTGTGAATGTTTGAGGATTTTGATTCATTTTACTTTTGTGCTGAGCATATAATTATTACTGAATAGACAGTGTTTGGAGTTGTTATAATAAAAAAATCAATGATGTGTTTGCATATATGCTTCTGAATATTAATAATTTTATTATGTTTGTTGTTGCTATACAAATGATTTAAGCCCTGGGAATTTTAAAGTACAAATCACTACCCTTGTAATTTAAGCTCATACATGGATACTTAGTTCTTTGGAGACCAAATCATGGATCACTCAAATTCATCTTGATAGATTTCTATAGATAGTTGCCTAACAATGGAAATCATCAAAATATTTTAAACTATGACAAGTTAAAAGAATTAGAAATGTTACATTTATTCTTTAAAAAGCAACACACTTTAAACTTTGCATGAAACTTTCAAGTCTCATCTCCTGTGATGAATGAATTGTATCTGTTCTCTTACATGAAATATATATTTACCAGTGGCTGAAATATAGATCATTTTTAAAGTATGATTTTATTTTAAATATCTAGAGGAAACATTGATCCCACATTTTTCATTTTCTGCTCATGGAGCTGATTGATTTCTAAATTACTTTGCTACGATGATCCAATTTAAGGTTTAAAATCCCACAATGACAAGATTTTCAGGTTATGAGGAAATTTTAATGTTCAGTGCCCAAGTCACTTTTTATTATTAAACTAGACACTTGGGGAGGCCATCAGCTCTTTTCACTGCGAGAAAACCATTGGTGCATTGCAGCTGCACTCAATCTAACTGTGATCTGACCTCACATGAAATTTCAAGAATCCTGGCTTTTGATATGGAAGCAATATGTTTGTTTATGACTCTGTGAGCAAGGCACAGGCCCAGAGGCCCTGTTCACTCTTATTTTGAACTGATCGAGGCTTGAGCAGCATTAACACCTATAAGAAGCTGACATCTAAGAAAAATACCTCAAATTCCACTGAGCAAGCAGGTTTTTTTTTTTTTTTGTAAAAAACTTTAGTGAGGTATAATTTACATATCATAAAATTTATTCATTTTAAGTGTACAATTCAATGATTTTTTTTGAAATCTATTATGTTGTGTTAAAATTCAGTCTTAGAACATTCCCTTATATCTGTAAGGTCCCTCACACCTGTTTAATCTCCACCCATAGACCAGGCAACTGCTAATTGAATTTCTATAAATGCAGTATTTCTGGACACTTAATATAAATGGAATCATACAGTATGCCATCTTTTGTGTCAAGCTTCTTTCTCACTAATATTTTTGAGACTTATCCATATTATAGCATGTATTTATTTATTTTTGCTGTATAGCATTCCATTGCATAGATATTCTATCCTTTGTTTATTCAGTCACATGTTAATGAACATTTGGGTTGTTGCCAATTTTTGGCTATGATGAGTAATGTTGCTATGAACATTCATGTGTTCCTCTGTGCAGGAAAATGTTTTCATTTTTCTTGGGTATAGTCCTAGCAGTGGAATTATTAGGTTGCCTGTAAGTCCTGTGAAAGTAGAACGTTTTAGAAATTTAAAAAAAACCCAAAAGTCATGAGTGTATGAGTTCATGGCTTGGTGAGCTGAGAGTTTACAAAAATGAATGTAAAAAAACAACTCTTCATTTTTACAGCACTGGAGATTGAACCCAGGGATGCTCTACCACTGAACTATGTCCCCAGCCCTTTTTATTTTTTGAGACAGGGTCTCACTGAGTTGCTGAGGCTGGCCTTGAACTTGTGATCTTCCTGCCTTGACCTCCTGAGTCACTGGGATTATAGGCATACACCACCATGCCTGGCTGAGAAAACAAGTCTTAAAGAAGTTTATCATCCGGGCTGGGATTGTGGCTCAGTGGTAGAGCGCTTGCCTCGCATGCATGAGGCACTGGGTTCGATCCTCAGCACCACATAAAAATAAATAAAATAAAGATATTGTGTCCACCTACAACTAAAAAATGTTAAAAAAAAAAAAAAGAAGTTTATCATCCATGAAAAAGTAAAGCAGCTTAAATCATTAGACTTCTAGAAATTATTAAACTATGAAGGAAAGTATGAATACCATAGGAAAAATATAAAAGAATTTTAAAGAAGAATTATCTTCAACTTGTAGGTATGGAGAGTTTATTCTGAAATGTAGAAATGGTTTTAAGGTTTTTGGATATCAAAAAATAAAGTAAGGAGAAAGGAAAATACAGAAAGCACTGGGCTACTTGTGAACAGCCTAGTATACAAAATATTCAAATGGCACTTTTTGGTGTCCTTGTTGGTTGAGACCCCAAAGACCTGGAGCATTATAGCAGTGGATAATTCACCAATATTCTACATTGGGTTGTCATGGTTGAATGCAGAATGCATAAAGAAATCATGAAAGCAGTTTTGCCAGGGACTAGCTATCAAAAAGAAGGATATGAACTCGAAAGAGAAACAAAATAGTTGAATGAGGAATTTTCTCCATTGTAATTGTCTCTGAGCTTTCCATTTATCACTTCCATTTGTCAGGAGAAAAAGGAATGCTCTTTTTCATCTTAGGTAAGCTAGATGCCTCTAACTTTAACTCTTAAATCTAAGGGGGCCATGTGGTTTCTTGATGTGTTTCCTGGAGTTTCAGTATGAAGAAGCAGAACAAATTAAATAAAGCAGGATGCCTTCTGGACTAGGACTAGTGCTGCCCATGAGTGAATCATCTGTTGAAGTTTCTTGGGCTTTGTGGATGAGTAAGTTGGCCAAGGGTTGTTTTACTGAGGATCCTGCCCTAGAAGTTGCTTGGAGGAGTCTAAGACCATGGTAGACTGGCTGAGTGGGATGAACTGCTGAGTCATCACAGAGGCTGAGGACTGGAGTCTTAAGTAGGGGGCAAAGCAGGAGCATTGCTCATGTCTGGCCATCAGACATCCAGTAGAACCTTCTCTCCCAAGCCAGCAGAATCTCTGCAAGAGAAAGAACCAACCCACTTTCCTCTATTCCTTTCAAAGTGAGCACTCACGGCCCTGAGTTCTTTTCCTTGAATCTCTCGCCTCCTCAGTCAGATTCAGTGGAGACAGAGCCCAAGGATAATTTTCTAGGAGAAAATGTGGAGCTAAAAGCAAGAATAGAAGATGTCCACATAGTTCTTGGTTCACTGTTGTTGTCTGAGCCGGAAGCCTAACTGACATGGAAAGACAGGCTTTTAGTTGAAGAAAGGGGTTGGATGGAAGATAATCAGTATGGATGGGAGACTATTTGTTATTAAAACAAAATTGTTGTTAGACTGAAGGAATCTAGAGGACCAGTTATCATCCATGAATAACTAAGTTAGCTATGGGATTCACTTGAGATTTCACACAAGAGTAGAGAAAGAACCATTGCTAGCATATTTAATGGTGGAGTGGTACAAAGAATAAATATGTTCTCTGCTTGCACCCCATGTCTTACCACTTCTAGGTCATTCCATATAATGGTTTAGGGCATTTAGAGGTGTTACTGTGAATTGTTCTAACAAAGGTAAATTAGAATCAAACCTTCAAATAACTTATTAGCCATGTGACTCCATGGACACAGAGGAGACATATAATAATAGTTACATGTTAAGAATAATCATCAGCAAGTTGTCTGTAGGGTTTTTTGAGAATAGAGAATTCAAAATCCTAACATTCTCAATGCTGTGTACCAGTCACAAACACAAGATGGTATTATGGTGATGGCAATCAAAAAGTTGACTTCTTTTAAAAGAGATGCTTATAAGAAAACTTTGCCTTTCAAAATAAGCAGAAAGTTGCACACCTATGTTTTTCTCCTCAGTGTACTTAATGTCATAGGTCCCCCAGAGAATCTCCTGGTGGTTTGAAAGAGTTAATGTTCCATCCTGAACACCTCAGCACCACAGATCTTTAAAATGGGTGGTGAGGAGGAGAGAATTTATTCACTGAGCTCCCACAGGGCTGTGAGTAGACTAAGTAGAAAATCCAAAAAGGGGAGAGAGATCGGAACATACCATCTCACTGCCAAAAATTTTAACAAAACAGCCTGTTCCTGAACATTACTTCCCTGAAAACCAAGAGAAAATGAGAAAGTTCAGGCTGTAAATGTCAGTGAACTGTTATGTTGCAGAGTTAGTAGAAAAATATATTTGCCACCCTAAATGCTGTTCAATAGAGCTTTCGGGAAAAGCTGGAATTTTCTAAGAGATTTTGATTTGCAATCAGTGTGCTGAGGCTATTATTAGGAAAGGTTGATGCGGTGTGTGGGAGGGAGAGCGATAGCCCAGTTTCCCAATTAGACACTATTTACACTTTCACTTTTTAAGGAGCTTCGAGGCCTAGCCAGACCTCATTCTACTTTCTGGAAGGGACACTTGGATGCTCTGAATGTCTAGGCATACATGATCCGTATGTCTCCTGTCTTCCAGGATTTAATTTCACAAGTCTGCACATCTTGAACATAGTTCTCTCTCCTTGGAGATTCAGCATGAGGTCCATAGTAGCAGTTACTATTCATTGAGCACATGACCAAACACGACATATATAATCTCATTTAGTTCCAGTAGAACCCAATCAGAAGAATGATTTATGGGTAAAAAATTATATTTTGAGAAATATTTTGGATTTGCTTACTGGCACATGAATTGGAGATGGATTAGGATTAAAAACAGATCTGTATTACTCCAAAATCTGCTCTGTCCACACTGAGTCATAGAAACAAAACCACAAAGACTTCAGGGAACCAGAAGTGATTCCCATTGTTGGAGTTAGTCGTTGCCTCCCTATGCTAATACCCAAAGGCTTTATGGGATGGAGAACGAGCATCCTATTTGCATAAGCTATTTTATAGGCATTTTCATGGAATGGTCTACATGTCACCTATTTGCATCTTATCTCCAAGAGTTTCCAGAACACATATTAGTATGTCAATTCTCTTCCCTTCTTTTTCTAAAATGCTTACCTTTGATTCCTAGAGAATTGCATTGTTCTTCCAAGAGCTGAAGTTGCTTTGCTGTTGTGTGTATTTTCATTTCAGGGACGTTTAGTCCACACACAGGGAAGTTCGGTTTCCCCCCTTTTGAATCCTTCACTTGCAAATAGTTTTCCACCTCTTTTACTTCAAATCCTTTGCTTCTGTTTCTTGTGCTTTTTCTTGACTACCTCTCATGCTGCATTTGTCAAAGTCCTCTTTGCTCTTCCTTTACTTCAGTAGCATAAAATAGTTTCTCATATCTTCATTTTTACTTTTTGGAACCAGATATTCTCTTTTCTCCTGAAAGGAGCTAGTATTATTTCCTTACTTTTTCTTTTCTGCTTCTTTGGCTTTTATAATCTATCAGGCCTAGAATTAAATTGCTACTAAAATTAAATTCCTACTAAGTATGGGGTGTCGAACAGGCTACCTAACATTTATAACCAAGGTTGTTGCATGAATAAAATTAAAAAATATATACTTCATGATGTCATTGAGAACAATAAGACACACAATGTATGTCATGTTTTTCATTATAGTATATTTACTCTTTTCTTCTTCCTTATGACTTCTTTTCCTCATTTTTACCTTATAGTCTTGATCTAATATTTGAACGTCTTCTTTAGTACTTCTTTTCTCCAGTAATAATTGACCCTTATTATGGTTGAAGAAATGATAGCATGTTTTTCATTGCTGTTTGGGCCTGAAATTTTTATTATGGCTTGTTGCTGTTTTCATAATTTAAAAGTTGATTCATCTAGTATTTATGAATTTTGAAATGTGTTAGGCCCAGGGATATAATATTGAGCAAACAGGCAAAAATCCCCCACTCTCTTGAAGCTTTTGTTCTATTGGGGTAGAAGGAAGAAAGATGGACAATAAAAAAAGAGTTTAAAATATGTGGAATGGATCTTTTGGATTTTTGAGCACATTGAGGTGCTATGGGGGTAGCATGCTCTGAGAGAGCAGGGACCTCTGTGTCACCTCATGCCACCATACCTTGCTGGTTGTACCTCTTGCCCTTGGTTGTTCCTGAGTTAAATCCATCTGCAAAAAAGTGAATCTAGCCACAGACTTTATATTCTTCACAGCAATTAAAACAAATCATAGATATAAATGCAAAACTATAAAACTCTCAGAAGATAACAGAAAATCTAGATGACCTTAGGTTTGGCAATGGCCTAACTTGATACATCATTATCATCTAAAGTCATTAAGGTTCACTTTTGCAGTTGTACTATGGACTTTGGCTGATAATGAAGTATCCAGGTAGGCTTATTGATTATTACAATTCCCCACTCTGCTGTGGGGTGTTAACAGTGGGGGAGGCTGTGAGTATATGGGGGCAGGAGGTAGACAGAAATTCTGTACTTTCACTCAGTTTTACTGTGAATATAACAATGCTGTAAAAAATAAAGTCTCTTAAAAATGCATGATGTGTATTTTCTGTATCTCTTCTAAACTCAGCTCAAATTAATGTCCATTATTTTCTGACCTGCTGTCATGAGTGGCTACAGAGTGCCACACTGTACCATTTTTGTTGTCAATAACAATGATGGTCAAATTCTTTTCTTCTTGGCAAGAATTCCTCTCAACTTAATGATATTGCAAAATGTATTTAGGTTTTCACCATTCCTCTATGAGGCAGGTAGAACATATGGCGCTTTTTCTGTTAGGGAAAGGAAGAACCTAGTTTCAAACAAGTTGAGTAACTTGTTGCAGGTCACACAGATTGTGAAGTTTGAATTAGATATTTGATTTTCTTGTCTCCATCTTGGACTCTTTCTCTAAGATTATATAATAAGAAAGCATTTTGTAAATTAATCCTTTAAGTTCTATAGAATATGGTATAATTTATAAATAGTGTTTTTGTTGCATAACACAGTTGAAATGTTGGTCAACTGCCTTCACAGAGACTAGTTGATAGTAGTACCAGAGGTTATTATGAGCCCTCTTACTTCTATGCAGAGGTGTGGCTTCTTAGGTCACATCTAATATGTATATTGTTCTTTGAAAGCTATCAACATTTCTTGTTTTCTGGGAATCAGAAATTATGCATATTGAAAATAGAGAAAGCACAGCAAGGATATGTAGGTAAAGAGAATATATTCCCACATAACTCTCCATAAAAGCACACATTAACAATTTAAAAACAAAATGTTGAGCAATTGCTGTCAAAGGAAGAGTATTTCATGTAACAACAAATAAAGTGACTATTTAATTCCCAACTCTTAAAGCAATAACACAACAGAATATCAACTAGATCAAATCAGAAACAATTAACAATAGCAGGTACTAAGAATTTTCATTTGTGTGTGTGTGTGTGTGTGTGTGTGTGTGTGTGTAGGGCAGAGCTGACAGTTGTAGCAGAGTATCTTCTATGGTAGAACTTTCGTGGGCACCTGATTAAAGTTTGAATTTCCCAGCTTTCTTTGACAATATATGTGATAATGTGAGTAATATCTGGTAGCGAGTTGCTAGTGGGAATGAAATGTGCAAATTTCCTGTTGTTTTAGAAGAAGAAAGAAATTGACTCTTTCCAGATTGGAATGTGTGTATGATAATGGGAGCTGAAGCCAGTTTGGACCACAAAATGGAGCCAACTATTGAGGATGACTGAGCAAAAGAATAGGATTCTACTAACCTACTTTTTATGTGTCAGAGAAATAAACAGTCTTCCTTAAGCCTGCTCTCATTTTTGGTCTCTCTGTTATAGCAGCTGAACTAATAACAGAAATTAATGTCAAAACTACATTATATGCAATTTATATTTGTTATCTATTATTACTCAGAAACTAACAAGGATAGCCACATATAATGCTCTCTCTTGAGTACATTTTCTCATTTTTGGTGTTTTTATAAATGCTATAGTAGGATCTTATGTAGATCATCATTTGGATTGAGAGTGCTCCAGTCAAAAGACAGTGAGTGAGTGAGATATAGAGATGGGGTGGGACACAAGAACCTCAGATTACAATAGTGGAAAAAATTAGGTTCCTCGGGTGAGCATATCACCTGCTAGTGCTGCACACAGCAGGGAAAAGGCCTGTTTTATCTCAGTGATCCAAGTGGAACACCTCCATGAATTTCCTCATTTAATTAATTCCTTGCTCTGTTATGTGCACAGCTTCAATTTAAAGTATATTTCTAAGATTTTATTTCCTTATCTTGAAAATGGAGATAAATACTTTTTAAAGTTCCCTCAAGCATTGCTTGGGCTATATTTTATGCTCCACTAATGTTAGTGTCTTGTCATGAGCATATAAAAATCCAGTCCCCAATGATAATACAAAAAAAAAAAGTAAAAGGGTAGCAATATTATTTTTTTATATTAAAGAATAGAATCAGCTTATAGGAGAAAATGCCAGGGAGAAAAAGAAAAATGCTTGCTGCTAATGCACAAGTGAAATCACTTACACTTCGGAGCTACAACTTTGAGCCAGGCATACTGACTATGATAGCCTTAATTTAGGCTGCCAGCCCCATGAAAGGGAAGGAGGCACACTGTGGAAAACCTTTTCTATTTAATCTGCATCTATTTTGGTTGTGTTAGTTAGAGCCGAAAGGAGTTAAGTATTTAAGCTGAGAACTTATTGATTTAAGCAGTACCATTCTCCTGTTCTTTTTCTCCTACTGCTTTCTCATTATTCTTCCCTTTTTATTTGCTCTTCAGACCTCTCTTACTTAATGAGTTCACATATTCATCGAATTCTCCACCAGGATGCTTATTTCCTGATCCAGGAAGTTCATTAACATGTGCAAATAATAAAGATTTGGAGTAGAAATATCTAAAGCAATAGATTGGCCCCTTGTCACAGTTTCTGTCTGTTATTTCCTAATCTATGCATTAGTTTTGGTTTTAGAGAAAGTTAAAAAAAACTAGTTCAGAAAGAGGAAAGTAGGAAAACTTGACTAAACTACATTCATTTATTTATTTATTTATTTAAAGTGCGCTTTCCACACTTTGAGATTTCATGCATCAGAAAAATTCGAGAAGAAATTTAGGGCCTGGTCAATACTCATCACCCTTTCCTTTCTCTGAATGACTATAAGAAATGTGATGAGACTGCAGAATAAACCTTTGTTATCTTAAAACATAAAAATTTGGGGGTGACTAAAAGCAGAGAGATGGGCGCAGTGGTGCACACCTATAATCCCAGTGGATCAGGAGGCTGAGGGAGGAGAATCACAAGTTCAAAGCCAGTTTCAGCAAAAGTGAGGCGCTAAGCAACTCAGTGACACCCTGTTTCTAAACAAAATACAAAAGAAGGCTGGGGATGTGGCTCAGTGGTCAAGTGCCTCTGAGTTCAATCCCCAGTACACCCCCACCAAATAAAGCAGAGAAAAGAGACTGGGAGCATTACTTATCCTAACTGATATAGCTGACCAAAAAAGTAAGAAAGAATACAATTTTATCAACCAAAATGGGCAGTTCTTTGAATTGAATGAATTTATCTCTATGAAAAACTCCACATAGGTTTTATTATCATTATTTGGTTAATTTCAGCCAGGGACTGTAAAAATATCCCCATTAACCTCTAACTAGATTATACACAAACATCATTGTTTGCCGGTGTACATCACACCTTTCATTGAGAATTTCTGGTGCCTGCACTTTTATTGAACTCTCCCACCTAGTGGCCCAGAATTGTGTTCTTTCCGAGGCCACAGGCTTCTTGGTCTTCAGTTGTTGGCACATTCTGCTCTCTCACTCTCCAGGCTCCTTGCCTGTCCTTGGGATGTTAATTACAACATTGAACACCATCATGCTCCGTTCCAGTGATCCATCAGTTTAACCTTACATCCCCCAGGAACCTTTCCTGAGATACAGCCCCTCTGAGCCAGGGTTTAAAGTCAGTTTTTACAGATCACTGTGATGGGTTACTTGCTAAGGTTGGGGGAACCTTGACAGCTGTGACGGAATGCTTCCATGGATAAAATGCAGTGGGAGAAATGGCTACAACCATCCTTTTACATAGAATCGATGTTTGTTGGCACCATCTTGTATCAACGTTACTTTGGTGGCTAGAACTAAGTTAGCTTATGATAAATACCTCTTCTAAGACCTCTCCCTTTTCACAAATATCTTGAAAATAACATAAGAACGGTGATCCCAATGAACTATGTTAACCGACAGCAGACATTTCGAGACCTGTTTTCTGTTTAACCTTAGGGATGATTTAGTTGAAATTTCTTGATGGGGAGTTTTAATAAACGAAGTATAGGAAAATACCTTATTTTGTTGCTCAACAAAGTAAGATTATAAGCTTGTAGCTTCTATATTTTCTTCATGTCTTTTTTAACCCACAAATGGCTGTGCACTATATCCCACACTCCCCCCCCCCCCTTTTTTTTTTTTTTTTTTTTTTTTTTGTATCAGAGATTGAACCCAGAGGCACTTGGGTTGAGCAACATCCCTAGCCCTTTTTTATATTTTATTTGGAGGCGGGGTCTCACTAAGTTGCTTAGGGCCTCACTAAGTTGTTGAGGCTGGCTTGGAACTTGTGATCCTTCTGCCTCTGCCTCCCCAGCTGCTGGGATTACAGGAGTGTGCCACCACAGCTGGCTATATTCCCTTTTGATAGGATCCCTCTTGTGGTAGTAACCATATGTGGTCTGTGAAGACAGAACATTGAGGGCTTGGCTAACTTTTATCATAACTATTCTAATAATCAACACAGAAGAATGGCTGTGTTCATGGCAGACAAACACAGCAAGACAAATCTCAGGTTAAGCTCAGAAACACTAGGGAACAGTTCTATTGTCACACCTGGAAAATTCAGAGGCAAATTAATTCAGAAATTATTTCTCCTTCAATCTTTCCCTTTAGAGAGAAAAGGTGGTGAAAATCATGATCTGGGAAATGTCAAAAATTCTTCATGTGCCCAACTTAGAAATTTCTCCTGCCCTTTCTTGCTGTCTCACACCTGATTACAAGAAAGTAATTAACTATTTTGATTTCAAAGAAAGTTCTTCAAACATTGTTCTTACCTAAGTATTGGCCTAAAAACTTACAGAAGTAACGATGACAAGGCATTATTTAAAGAGGAGATAAAAGCTAAAAGGTTTTATATTAATTTAGTTGATAATTATGTATTGAGAAACACATGCACTGCTTATTTTCATGGTTCATGGAGAAACAAACATGTATAAAACATGCTACCTCTCCTCTCAGTGAAACATAGATTCTTTAGAGTTATAATATTTTGCTTTATCAATCAATTGACACAAATTATTGCATAAAGAAGCTATATTCTTCTAGAATTTATGTGAGTGACTTATCCTGGTATTCCTTGAAAGCAGAAAAAACAGAAAAAACAATGTTTTTTTCTGCAGGCATTCATTTGGGAAGTGATCTCCAAGAGCAAGAGTGCCTGGAATAGGAGACAGGGAGCAACACAGTCTATGGATGGCCACTGTTACAGTCTACCAGCATGGGATCCAGTGCAAGGAGGGCAGAGGTAAGCAATGCTGCATTCATAGCCTAGTACTTTATAATCTAATTAACTGAAGGAAAAAGTTGTTACTCTAAAGGTATAGTAAAGAATATTGACAATACATGGTTGCGGACAAAATTGTTTGATACAGACCAAGGGTTCTCAACTGGAGTAGATTTGCACTGTCTGCAGGTGATGCCTCCAGACATACATATAGGCTGGGCATGGTGGCACACACCTGTAATCCCAGCACTTAGGGAGGCTGAGACAGGAGAATCGCAAATTCAAATCCAGCCCCAGCAACGGTGAGGCGCTAAGAAACTCTGTGAGACCCTGTCTCTACATAAAACACAAAATAGGGCTGGAGATGTGGCTCAGTGGTCAAGTACCCCTGAGTTCAATCCCTTGTACCAAAAAAAAAGACATACGTGTGTGTGTGTGTGTGTGTGTGTGTGTGTAAAATTAATGGGTCAAAGAACCCATGAACTAAGATCTCCCAAACTGTGAGCCCAAACAAACCTTTCCTCTTTTTAATTTGATTATCTTAGGTATTTTACTATAGTTACAGAAAACTGACTAAAAAGGAAGCATTGCTACAGAGAGTAAATACTGTAAAAGATTGTAAAAGTGAGATTAATGGCAAGGAGAAGAATTTTTCTTAAAGAAAAGCCCTGAAAAAGGAAAAAAATTCATGGTGGCCAAGATTTATCAATGAGCAGGAAAGAGAATGGCATGAGTGAAGAAGTGAGATTGACAGTTGTCAGTACAATGTCAACTTGATTTAGGGAGAAGAAAAAGGCATGTGGGGTAAAACCTGGATTGCAATACTTGCTTCATCCTTCACATGGCTCTCTGCCTCAGTTATAAAAAGAATACTTCAGAGCAACATGATAAGGAGGTTAAAGTGAAATGAAATCATGTATATAAATTTTATCTTTTTCATGTGTAATTTATAGCCAGACTTGCCTAGGTTTGAAATTCAGCAGTGCTTTTTGCTGTGTGATGTCAATTAGTGCTTTACTCTTTTTTTTTCTAATCAGTGAAGAATTTAGTAAATGTTGGTTCCCATGTGGAACACAGGATGGTGCTTTACAAAACTACAGCTCATAATTAGTATTTATTCATTTATTACTATTTGCTATTGTTTCAGTGCTTTATGGCCATTTTGAATTTTCCCCCAACTACTAGATGTAGGTAATTATTGACCACCTGCTCCTTTACAGATGAATTACCAAGGTTAAATAACTTGCCCAAGGTCATGCAGTTAGTTCATGGTATAGCTGAGGTTTAAACACAGGCTCTGCCAGGCACAGTAGCGCATGCTTGTAATCCCAGCAGCCTGGGAGGCTGAGGCAGGAGGATTTTGAGTTCAAAGCCAGCCTCAGCCAAAGTGAGGTGCTAAGCAACTCAAGCAACTCAGTGAGACCGTGTCTCTAAATAAAATACAAAAATGGGCTGGGGATGTGGCTCAGTGGTTGAGTGCCCCTGTGTTTAATCCCTGATACCAAACAACAACAACAACAACAACAACAAACCACCCAACAAAAGAAAAAACAAAAACAAAAAATCCATAGGCTCTGACCACAGAGCCTCTGCATTTAGCAACTATACTGCCAGTTTTTATTTTATTTTATTTATCTCTCCTTATTTCTGGCATTTGTTTTGCTGTATCCCTGGTTTGTGCAAAAAACTTTGGGGTTTTCATATTTTCAGTTTACCATATCAGCAAAGGAGCTTCTTAACTGGTTAGGTATTTTCAGTTTCTCTGTGTGTGCAGATGAAGGGCATCTCTCTGGACTCTTCTAGATCAATTGCTTTTTACTTGTTTTTTTCAGGATTCCCAATTTTTCTGCCTCTTGGGGACACTTTTGATTCATTGGAGAAAACCACCTAAGATGAAAACCTCTTTTATCTCAGACCATTTCCAACTATGTCACACACTGCATATGTCCCTATCTCCACTTTCCTTGAAAGAAGAGTGCATGGACCAATTGTGCTTGGGCAGAATGTGACATTGCTGATTCCCCATTTTTAATATTTTCTGCAGAGGATGTGTAGGACAATAACGTGCCAGCAATTAAAAAAAAGGTGTCATGAAATCTGTTGTGACATATTTTATACAATCCCTATAACTGGGTAAAATGAAATGACAACACAGGACAGAAACACATCAGCCCGTGAGTTGCTTTATTTCTGTTGCTTTTCCTCTCATGCTGAGTTGAATGCTTCTCCCATGGAGCCTGTGATGCCTGCCTGGTGGAAGATCTCTGGCACTCCAAAGCGAATACCCTCCACCAGCCTCCCATTCCTAAATAAGAGGAAATTACAACTCTCCTTTCCTGGGACTTGTCAGTCACAGAGGCAAAGGAACCTTTGGAGACGGGTTGGGGTATGTCAGTCAGTCAGTCAGCTCTGGCATTGAACAAACGGTGCGTTCCTACACGTAGTGCCAGCAGGCAGCTTCTGGCTACAAACTCTTTTGCAGGGATAAAAGCCTTCCTAGTGGAGTTCTAGCAATTCTAAATATTTCATGCCTGCACGCGAACACAAAGTTGCCATGGGAAGGCTGACTTGAAGATGTATTATCAGCGTGGTAGTTTACAAGTTAAAGTTTCTCATTAGCTTGTCTTTCTGTGCCCCATTCCCTCCTAAGTCAGAAACTCTACTTTACAAGCATTTTTTAGAAATTGTAATTTCCATCTTAGATATCATTCCTCTTGAAATCTGTCAGCTCTGCTTTGTGAGTTCTTCTAAAGAAGTCTTACCCTCTAACAGGCAGCAGAAGTGTTTTATCTTATGATGTGGTTGCCAGTATTCTGTAGAAATCAAGTTGTGTTAGTGGGATGTTTTTATGTAGTTATCCCAAAACAAAATAGCTTAAAAAATTAGTATTTATTATCTCTTTGTGGATAGGAATTTGGACAGGGTACAGTGGGGATATCTTTGTTCAATGACATCTGGCCTCAGATGGAATATTTGAAGACTGGGGATTGGAGTCATCTGAAGACTTATTTCCTCACATGTCTAGAAGTGGAGGCTGACTTTTGGCTGGGAGCCCAGCTGGGCTGAACATGTGGCTCTGGTTACCTTGTAACAGGATGGCTAGATTCCAAAGGCAAGTGTACTGAGAGAGGTATTGATTTTTATAAACTGTGAAAGTCATACAAGATCACTTCTACACATTCTTTTGATTAATGCAATTATAAGTTCTGCTCAAGTTCATGGAGACCTCTCTATAAAGCCATGTCAACAACACACTGTAAGAACATGTTGAGGAGGACATACGTTGGTATGGTCATATTTGAAGAATACAACCGGTTTCTCAAATGCAGCTGAAAAAAGGCTTAGAGTAGCTAATTCTTTGGGAGTGGCGTCTGTGCTTTACAGTTGCAATGTATGAAATGGTGGAAAGTCGTCAGTTGTTCAGGCTGTCATATCTATGTCGATATAACATACTTTTAAATATCTCAGTTGCTTTTATATTTAATATTAAAGCATCATTTGAGGTTTCATTAAGTCAGAAATTCTCAACCCCACCTCTTCATCTCCCCCCCCCCCATTCATCTTTGAACAAAGACACTGATGCTCAGAGAAATACAGCTACCTTAAATCACCTAGGTATTTAATGGCAGATTTTAATTATTGGATGGAGGATTCTCTGTATGTCAATTGGACTGAATCTTTAATTATTTAAAAAATATTTTATAGCTTATGTTTTGGCTACTTAAAATATTGAGAGGAGTAGATTAACACTTCTCTATATAACTTTTGATTTGTCAGTTTTCATTATAATTTGGATATCTATCTATCAGCTATATTGTTAAGTGGACAGAGATTTAAAACTTTTGTATCAGTTAGATAAACTTTTTTAAATTTTTAACTTCTTGTTGTGCATCTCATGCAATAGTGACTTCATAGTTTTGGAGGATCAGAGTAAATTGCTGGAGTCACACTGTCCACAGCCAATTCTTTACTATTTCCTAGGGGCTCTATTTTGTTGAGCATTTGACCACTTAACACAACATTCCCTGTTAGCGTCCCTATCCCAGGCATCATACCTCTCTGAGTCATAAGTGATTTTTATAGACTGCAAAGTCCCTTTTTCTGCCTTTGCTCACTCAAGACCCTCAGCCAATGCACCAGCCCTGAGTCAGATTGTGATGTGCCCCCAGGGTCAGGCAGAGCCTCTCCTCTGGGCTTATGCTTTGGCTATGCTTCTTTGTAGAATGTTCTTTCACCAGATATCCACATGACTCAATCCCTTTCTTCCTTCCTTCAAATGGCATCTTTTCATAATGTCTTTCTGACTTCTGTATTTTTTTTTTTTTGGTACTGGAGATTGAACTCAGGGGCACTCGACCCTCCTTAAGTGCTGGGATTACAGGCTTGCACCACCACGCCTGGCTTGACTTCTGTGTTTTTAATGAAACTCCAGACCTGACTCCCCCTGTCTTTTTTGCCTGTGTTAGTGTTCTCCAATGTAGTTATCACAGTCTAATGGCTATGTAATTCATTATTTTTGGTTATTATCTTTTTCTCCTCAGTGGAATATAATCATGAAGGCCAAGAATTTGCTGTATCTAGTACATATGTTATTAGAACATTACCTGGTATATAGTAGTTATTGTATATTAAATGTTTGAGAAAATGAAATAATTTTTCTAATAATCAAAAGTACTTTTTGTGCTAGGTGCGGTGCTGCATGCCTGTAATCCCAGTGGCTGGGGAGGCTGAGACAGGAGAATTGTGAGTTCCAAGCCAGCCTTAGCAACTTAGCGAGGTGCTAAGCAAATCTGTAAATAAAATACAAACTAGGGCTGGAGATGTGGCTCAGTGGTCGAGTACCCCTGATTTTAATCCCCGGCACCTCTCCCCATAAAGAAAGTACTTTTTGCCTTAGAGACTGATGACTTTGTCATATTGTATTGTCCTATAATAGTTGTTCTATCCACTTATTTTCAAACTTCCTGTGCTGATGTGCTTTAGGGATGATCCTTTTAAAGCATACTGCTGGCATTGTATTCTTATCCAATCTGAAAGTCTTTGACTTTAACTCAGTGAGTTTATTTTACTTTTATTATAGTTATTGATATGTTTGCATTTGTTTATTTTATACATCAATCTTTTATGTTGTTTCTTTACTTTCCTCATTCTTGATTTTTGTAAAAACATGCTATTTTGATTATTTTTCCTTTGTTTACTTTTTGTTTTGGATTCTAGACATTTATTTCTATAGTGAAGTCTTATTTATTTGTCTGTTACATTTTAACAGTCATACTCATATTATGTAGTAAATGTTGTTTCTTAGTCTTTGGTTTGTCTTTTTGTTTTCTTAACAGTTTTATTTGAAATGTAGTTTATAACTTTTTAATTTTAATATTAATATTTTGTATCCTAGTTAAGAAATTTTACTATCCATTGATCTGCTTGCCCGTGCTTATATCAGTGCCACACTGTCTTCATTATTATAGCTTCTCATTAAGTCTTAAAAATAGGCAGCAAATTTGTTCCTATCTTCCAAGATTGCTTTACTTAACCTAGGACCTTAGCATTTCCATATAAATTTTGGAATTTTCTTGCAAATTTCTACAAAATGTCTGCTGAGATTCTGAAGTGAAATGAAGTTGAGTCTATAGATCAATTTGGGGTAATTGATAAAATGTCTGGATATTGCTGTGAAGATATATTTTATATGACATTAACAATTTAATCAGTATACTTTGAATGAAGGATATTACCCTCCATCATGTGGGTGGGCCTTATCAAATCAGGCCCTAAGGAAAAGACTGACTGCCCCTGAAGAAGAGGGCATTCTGTCAGTAGACAGCTTTCTGACTCTGGCTGCAACATCAGCTCTTCCCTGGGTTTCCAGCCTGCCAGCCTATTCTGAAGATTTTGGAATTTCTAGTTTCCACAATCACATGAACCAATTCCTTAAAATCAACCAATCAATCAATCAATCAATCAAGTTCTCTATCAACCTCTCTCTGGAGAGCACTAATATACTTGGTGATAATGTCAATAACGTAACTTTTCTCAACTGCTTTTGAGAAAACAGATCATATTCTCCAAATATCACACCAATGTATGTTCCATCCCAATGTATGCTATAATCTTTTTCTATAATGTTGGATCCAATTTGTTAATATTTTGGTGATAATTTCTATATTTATATTCATGAGGGGTATTGGTTTGTAATTTTCTGTTCTTCTAATAATTTGTTAGGTTTTAATATCAGAGTTAAGCTGGCCTCATAAAATGAGTTGGAAAGTGTTTTTCCCTATTGTATT
This sequence comes from Geosciurus inauris, assembly GCA_004024805.1. Taxonomy (NCBI): domain Eukaryota; kingdom Metazoa; phylum Chordata; class Mammalia; order Rodentia; family Sciuridae; genus Geosciurus; species Geosciurus inauris. The sequence goes on from PVHX01007550.1 coordinate 89,176, forward strand.
ACCTAAAAGCATTTGTGTATATTAGTATTTCTTAAAATATTTGGTAGTGCTCACTCAAAAAGCCATGGAGGTTCTTTGTGAAAATATTTAAATTTTTTAAATTAAAAAATTAGGTATAGTGGCTCTTCAGATTGTTTATTTGTTCCTGTGTCAATTTTGGTACACTGATTTTTGTAAAAAAATATTTTCATTTTATCTAAGTTTTTCCACGTACTGACATAAAATTGTTCATATCTTCTTATTTTCTTTTTAATGACTGTAGTATCCATGTTTATAATCTCTAATTCATCCCTTATATTGATAATTCGTGTTTTCTTCTTTTTATCTCCTTGATCTTTTGGGGGATGTTGGCTTTATTAATCTTTTTATTTTCCCCCAGAGAATCAACTTAGTGATTCTGCTAGTATTTATTTATTGTTTCTTTTATTCCCCCTTTTTTTGTGTGTGTGTCAAAGTTGTTCTTTTCTGGTCTTTGCTTCTAGAGAGTATAAATTTAGATAACTGATTTTAATTTTTTCTCTTATTTAATAATGAGCATTTAAACACATAAATTTTTGTCCTGTGGACATAGTTTCTGATTTGCTTGGTAATTTCTTCCTTTACCTATGTATATTTAGAAGGATACTGCTTAATTTCTAAATACTTGGGAATTTTCTGATATTTGTTTTTGATTTATAATTTAACTCATATGGTTATAAAAATATTCTGAATGATTTTAATTCTTCAAGAAATTTCCGAGACTTGCTTTATGGCTCATCTATGCTTTGGGTGAACATTTTTTGTTTTCTTGAATAGGTTATATATTTTCCAGATTTGTGGATAAATGTTTTATAATTCTAATTTAGATCTGGGGTTGATCAAAAGTGTTTAGATATTTTATATTCTTCTGATTTCTATTTTATCAGTCACTACAAGAAGAGACTGTTAAAATCTGTAACTGTGATTATGAGTCACTCTGTTTCTCCCTTTAGTTGTCAGTTTTCCTATCATGATTTCCCTGTTAGTGTTTTGTCCTTGTAAAATGTGGTTTGCTATTTTTTTGCCTGCAAAGTAAATTTCTAACCTATCAATACTCCATTGTTAATTCTTGTCACATAATCTAAGTTTGTTACAAATTATTACATGGTAACACCAAATTTTCTATTGGTTAGAATAGAAATTTTCTAATGGTTACCAAATTTTCTATTATTTCAAGGGATTAATTCTTTAATAGTAGACAAATTTAGTGATTGAAGTTATATTTCATGCTC
>PVHX01007551.1:0-90329 GCA_004024805.1 Geosciurus inauris
ACCCTCTCCCTGTGTCACCCCCTCCCTGTGTCACCCCCTCCCTGTGTCACCCCTCCCTCTGTCTCTGCCTTTTCCACAGGGCATTCCTGGGTGGGAAGGCCCCTGGGCAGGAGTAGAGAGGAGACCTCGGGACTCGGGTGGCCGGGCACGGCCTGCAGGAGCCTGTCTCGGTTGCCCGGATGAAGAAGCTGCTTGCAAGAAGTCCAGGTTCCTTCCTGAGCCACGCGGTGGGCGAGGCCGGTGTGAGAGCAGAGTGGGTGTCCCCCAGGCTGGGACCATCCTGGCTGCACCCTAGAGTGGCAGCGGGGAGCCGCTTCAGGAATGGGTGGAGCGGGTGTCCCTCTCAAGGGCCTGCAGCCACAGAGCTCGCAGTGACCGGCTGCCCTCCTTCCAGCTGCTGCCTTCCAGTCCCAGCTCCGGCACGACGCCTGGGTTTCAGGAGTGCGGTTGGCAGTGACTTTCGAAAGGTCTCGCGGGCTGTGCGCTGTATCAAGCTTCTGATGGTGTCTGGGAGGCACGGCCACGGGCCACTGGTGAGAGCAAACGCTGGCGCCCAGCAGGGACTTGGTCCCGGGCAGAGCCGGGCCTTCTGCGGAACTTTCCCGGTTGGCCCTCTCCTCTATCTTGACCTGCAGGAATCCTCCGAGCTGTTCTTCCCCTTTGCAAGGAACCCCCAGTCCTGCAAACGCAGGAACTCGCTCTTTCTAGGTGAACAGAGGCAAAAATGGCACCTCATTAAGATTCCACGTGTTCTTTGAAACTTCCCCCCTCAAGTTAATAATCTCTATCGATCACTCTTTTCAGGGCAAGCAATTCACTCTGGGAGATCGTGGCAGTGCAGATTGTACCTGATTTACCTTAAATGGCTTTGAACTTTAAAAATGTCCCCTTTCATTGTGGGGTTGAAATAGCTCAGCGTTCTCATAATGGTTGTAATTACGGAGGCCGTGTAGTTCCCAGAGCCCCATGCTGGACTTTGCTTATCTGTGTTCTCAGCTTCCCAGGAAAACCCTACAAGCCTGGAAGCATTGTGTGTGGGGGGCAGGGGTGAGAGACACAGACCCCAGAGAGACTGGGCGGCTCCCTTAAGGTCACACAGCCATTCGTCTGTGACCTGAGGTTGGCACCAGGGCCGCTGCCCACGCTTCCTTTATTCCCCAGCGATGCTCTGATTCAAGGATATTGGAGCTGGGGAGGACCTTAACCTTGTCTCCTTCCTGCTGGCTCTGCAGGCGAGCACGGCCAACTCAGCAGGGAGTCGTAGGGGAGAGGGGACTAAGTGCCGGGGTCTCAGAAGGGGGCAGGAGCTCATGTCTTCCCCTGCAGTGTGAGGTACAGGACGAGTGCAGGCTGATGGCCAGCTGGGCCCAGACCTAGATAAGCCAGAGACCCTGAGTAGGGCGCAGCCAAGAAAAAGAATGCACCAGAAGGGAACAACTGTTGACTGGCTCAGGAGAGCAGAGAGAGCAGGCTGGCCAGACCGCCAGGGCCGTTCCCGCTGCTTCTGCCGCCCGGCACCTCCTGGAACAGGTGCGCTGGGCTTCTCCAGGGGGTGGAGTCCAGGCAGACTGAGCTCCTTCCCTGGCCAGCTTTGCAGGTCTTGGAGTTCTGCCGTTAGTCACCTTCAACTGTGCGCACACCCTGGGAGCTGCTCCCCACAGTGACTCAGTTGTATTTTTTTTTTCTTCTTCCAAACAAGTTGCGTGTGTGTGCACGCGCAGACACCTGATGTGGTAGGTCACGGCGGGGAGCGTCATCTCGCCCACTCATGCTTCAGCTTTCACCTGTCCCCTCAGAACATCCAAGTCTGTGCCTCCCTCCTCCTGGACACCCAGGCCATCTCAAGCAGCACCACCACAGCAGGACCCCTGGGCCTGGTCACAAGCCTCCGCTGCAACTCCTTCCCGCTGCACAAGACCTGCACTGCCAAGGACAGCCCAAAGTTCCCAACTCGCCTGCTCCCACTCACACCAGTCACACACAAGTCTTGTCTCCGTCTCTCTCTGCCCCTTCTCTCTGTTCAGGCACTGCGGCCTCTAAACTGGCCTCCTCTTTTGGAGTCTCCGCTTTGGAGCCAGAGCAACTTGCTCACAGGAGGCCCAGCATGGCACTCGGAGGCCTCCTCCTGCAGAAGGAGTGGAGTGGCCGGGGTGGTGGGCAGCTGCAGTGTCTCAGGGTTAAATAAAACTCACAGGCCATCGTTTTGGATTAGGCTCTGCGTTGGGACCCAACAGATCAGGGTGCGAGTTAAATGGGTTCCCCCAAGCTGAAGTCCCACGTCTCCAAGCAGAAACTCAGCGGCTACCTGACCTTCTGAGCAATCAGGATTAGAGCAAGAGGCAAACTTCACGAACAGGCCCGTTTCCCGGGCAGGATGGTGACGTTCCTCTGCCTTGATCCTTACGCGGACGTCAACCTGAAGTAACCCCACGTTAGCTGGCTGTTTCCCTGCCTGTCTCCCTGTCTCTATCTCACAAGGAAAGTGGCTTTGAAATGACCCAGCTGCTTTCACTCTTCTTTCTGCTTTCTTCGGCTCTGTCTGCAAAGCCAGTGCCTGCCGCTCAGCTCGTGGGAACACACTTCCTAGAACAAAGTGTCGCCCCTTCCTAGAATTGCAAGGAAGCCCACTGGCATCTTGAAGCGACACTATGACAGTGTTGTCTTTTGACACAGGCAAAAGTGCGAGACGCCAAAGTCCCCCAAGTGGGAGCTGATGAAATCAGGGCAGCTGGGGCACAGGGGCTGCCTGGGCTAGATCCTGGAACAGAAGAACATTAAGCCGGGCGCGCAGTAGCCACAACTCTGATGCCAGCAGCTCGGGAGGCTGAGGCAGGAGGATCGCGAGTTCAAAGCCAGCCTCAGCAACTTAGTGAGACCTTGTCTTGAAATACAAGAACATTAGTGGGACAACAGTGAAATGCAAGTTAGAACCTGAGTTGATAATGAAGATCAGTGCTACTTTGAGTTTTCACAAATGTACCATTGTTACAATTTTAGGAGAATATGGGAATTCTGTATTATGTTCACAACATTCCCATAAATCTAAAATTATCCCAAAATAAAATGTTTATTTTAAAAAAATACGATGTGGTGCATTCATGCAGTGGAATACAATGCAAGCTTCAAAAAGGTGGTGTCTCTTCTTGGACATGCAGAATGCTCCTGCTATGTTCATAGACAAAAGCAAGTTGCAAGGTGGTATCTCTGTGAGGTTTGTATGTATGTATTCTTTATAAACCCTTCAGTGTGTATGCATGTATATCTACTGATTATTACTATTAATTATATTTTAATTCTGAAAAGATTCATCCCAAAGGGAAGTCAGCCATTACTCCTGAGGAATAAGTTCTGGAGAAGTAACTCTATGTGATCCTCTGTGACACTGTTTACACTGGTTAGCACACATCTGTTGCCTTTATAGCTTAAACAGATTCACTAAAGCAAACGTGATCTTCTCTCTTCCCTTCTTAAAGTGCTTCCATGGATCTCTTGTTTGTTCATCAAATATTTAATGAGTGTCTACTATCTCCCAGGCTGGGAGCTGAAGTGGAAAAGTGACCAGGATACAGAGGAGATGTCATCCTCCGGGTGGGAGGTCAGTGTTCAATGGGCAGTTTTACAAGCTTATTTGTTTATTTAATCGACACAATAATTGTGTAGATTTACGCAGTACATACAGCATGATGTTTTGTGTATACATCATAGAAAATCAGATCAACCCATTGACACATGCCCATCTCGTGTCCTTGCCATTTTTTAAGAGAACATTCAAAATATACTCCTGTAGCTACTGGAACGTATGCAGTATGTTATGAGAGGCTGAATATTCTGCACCTGAAATGCTTGGGACCAAAGTGTTTCAGATTTGGGAGTTTCTCATGTTCTAGAATGTTGGTATAGATGCTCCAACAAGAGCATCCCTAATCCCAAAATGTGCCAAAATCTGAAATTTTCTGAGCATCATACCCAGGCTCAAAGTGTCTTAAATTTTGCAGCCTTCAGGTTTTGAATTTTCAGATCAAGGATGCTCAGCTTGCATGGATGAGGCCACCAGGCTGCGTGACAGATCTCAAGGGAACTCCCCCATCTAGCTGCCGCTGTACCTCTGGTCTAGGTCTCGCCTCCCCACACCGCAGCCTCCGGCAGCCACCATTCTGTGAGATCCACTCCTTCAGGTTTTGTATGTAAGTGACAGGCAGTTTTGATGGCCCAAGCAGAACTTCAGAAGGATAGCTCAGACTGCTGTGACAGCCTCCAGAGGACACCTAGGCCAGCTGAGGGCCTGACGGGTAGACACGTGTGCACTTCTGACCTGGAAATCAAAGAGCAGAAGTAGCAGCAGTGAGCCACGGCCCTGGGGGGACTGTGTGAAGGCCAGGCATAGGGGTGGCTTGTGGGTGCAGGGACAGCTGGGCTCAAATGGCTGAGGGGACCTGTGAGACCGGGGCATGGAGGGGAAGGAAGTCACCTGCTCTAAGCTCTTAGTGCTGGGGCTCACCAGTGAGGTGCCGGTGGTGGCCTTTCATCCAGGTGGAACAGGCAGAGGAACCGTTGGTGAGAAAGGCTAGACTCTGTTTTGGACACGTTCCTCTCGCTTCTCCTGGGAATCTACCCAGAGACTGAATGTTCCCAGGCCTGGGGGTTCAGATGAGAAATCTTCACTTTGGAAAGAGATTTGGTGGCAAGTGGTCATTTCCCATCCCCCAATTCAGAGTCCTCGGGACCAAGCACAGCAGCCCTGAAATCAGCATTCCAAACACTGAGCTCAGTTACTAAATTTATACTTGTTTTACAAATATTTCGTTACAAGCATTTCTATTAAAATATATGCTACATATGAATACATACTAAAAATATTAAATAATATTTAAAATGAAGACTGTAAAACAATATTTAAAGAAATCACTAGACACAGTCTGGCCCCTCTGCCCTGAGTCTTGGGTTGGCGCTACTCTGCTGAACGCAGCGCTGACTCGCTGTGACTTGCTCTTCTCTGCTGGGCTCTGGAGCAGATGGCGGCCGGCGTCCTCTGTGGACGGAGGTCTCTCTAGCTTGCCCCCCAGCTCTCCGATTTGTCAGTTTGCCCACCGATGCTAATTAAAACCAAATACTTTGGAAAGCAGTGAGCTCCTGGTGACCTCCAGAACACTTTTCCTGCCACCTTTGGATGTTTATTTCAGTGTAATTCCCCTTAGGCTCATCCCCCACTGCACAGCAAATGACACAGGACACAGGCTTTGCCAGACACATGTCCATTTCCTCTGCGGCCTTGCTACCTCTAGCAGGTTGAATGGTGGCTCCCCGGAAGACAATGCCCACACCCTCACCCTCCGGAACCTGTGACTGTGACCTTGCTTAAAAGGGTCTCTGCAAATGTAATTAAGATAAAGATCTCAAAATGAGATCACCCTGGATTATCCAGGTGGGCCCTAAATCCAGTGGCAAGTGTCCTTAGAGACACCCAAAGAAGAGCCACAGGGAGAAGAGAAGGTGAGCTGAGGACAGAGATTAGAAAGAGGCACAAGCGAGGAAGGCCACAGCCCAGGGGGCTGGGGGGGGAGGGAGGGGCTCTCCCAGGGGGCGTGCAGGCCTGCCAGTACCCTGACTTCAGGCTTCGGGCCTCTGGCCCATGGAAGAGCACACGGCATTATGGGAGGCATGTCACGTGCATGATGTGTGCAGCAGCTGCAGGACACTGATGGCCTAGCCCAGGTGTGGTTTGCGGTCCAGCCGCACCAGCATGTGCAGGAGCTGTTAGGAAAGGCAGAGTCCAGTGGCTCCTGCCCAGATGGCCCCAAAGTGCCTGCACCTCACAGGCCCCGAGGGTCCCCATGCACATCCAGGTGAGAAGCTGTGCAGAGGCTGCAGGTGTGCAGCACGTCAGTCACTTTCCAAGACTCACTTGTGCAACTGGATGGTAAAAACCAACGGCGGCCAGAGGTTCCCTTGAGAAGATGTGAGCCCCTTGCAGGTGGCCTGCCATGGTGTTAGTGCTCAGGAATGTGCATGGAAAGAGCCACTGAAGGACACCTCCTCCTCACACTTATCTCCAGCCGGGCGGACCCGAGGCTTCTGGGGTGAGGGCTGTTGTTGGGGCTGAGCGGCCTCTGGGAAGCAGGACAGATCCCTGGAGCACTTCTGGGTTTCACTGGGGTGGACATCTGCACATCAGCAAAAGGTCCAGGCCAAGCAGTGGTAAGAACTGTCACCCTAAGGACACAGAGAGAGATTCTCTAAGTTCACTCAGGAAGAGCAGAGCCCTGTACACAATGTGATCTGTGTACTGAAAGAGGTTGAGGCGAAGGGAAGTTCCTTATGTGTTTGTGTTTTGCTTTTTGGTGCTGAGGGGCTCCATCCAGGGACTCATGCACGCTAGGCCTGTGCTCTACCCCTGAGCTGCACCCCCGGCCCAAAAGGAAGTCTTTATTTAAAAAAATGTTTATGGGTGCATTCTAATCAAACCTACTCATGGGATTCATTATGCCATGTTAGAACCTACAGGTAAGAAGTTTTTAAAGGGGAAACAGGGTAGAGGATTCTTTAAGTTATTTTAAAATACTAATGCTGGGCCACAAGGACCAAGAACAAGGGTCCAAGTTAAGACAGGCAATTGCCGGGCAGACGTCCTTGCAGAAGGGTTTCTTGTGTGAGGCTGCAAGATTTGGGCTCTAGCAGCACCTTTTGTACACAGTTCTTGTTAATAGGCGCCTGTGCACGAGATCCCCTCCTTCAAGACATCCTGCCTCCGTTTACTTATTTATCAGTTTAGTCAGGACTTGGCAAAAGCAACCCCATATTGCTCCTGACAGCTTCCACAGAGCAGATCTAACAGCAAGAGCACAAATGCATCATAACTTTCACCTGAGACAAAAACGAGACTAACAGGATCGCATTGTTGTGGGTGGCTAAATAGTGAACGGCAAATAACTAAGATGTACACTGGTTCCATTTTTTTGAAATCTATAGTTGTCTCATCAAAAACTTGTTTTTTGCAAGAAAAAGGCCTTTTGTTCTAAGTAAAATGGTGCAAAGTGGGGAAAACAAAGGAAAGGATAATTAAGCAATTTTCCAGATCAAGAAATATAGCTATAGGGGGCTCTTCTTAGGTATGAACATTTTAATAAATTACCTAGGACAGGAGGCACGTGAACCATCCAGGTTTCTGCCAGTCACTGCTCCTTGTAATGACTTGCCAAGTGACAGAGGAGCCGGCAGGTCTCCCGAGGCTGGGTGGGCGGGCGGAGCACGAGGCAGATGCGCTCCACGGCTGCCTCTGGGGAAATAACTCAGTTGTGCGATAAAGTGACGGCTCGGAAATACATATCGGTTATGATTCAATAAAGAGTCAGGTGTGTCTAGAATCGGGGAATTTGGGAACTGGAAGAACCACACCAGCAGGGGATTTGACCCCTGTTTATTAACATGTGGCTGAGCTGAATCCTAGAGAGCTCCAGTAGCTGGCCCAAGGTCATCATGTCAGAACTTGACCTGGCTTTTGTTCCTGGATCCTGGGAGAGCACCTGTAAATCCTTGGGACCTTCTAGATGACGGAGTGTCTTTGTTGTTCATGGTGGGCCTCTCTGATGGCACCTGGCAGTTTATGCTGAAGAGGCCACTCACGTCATCCACATGGCGTCAGCCCATCTGATGTGCAAAGGGTTCAGGGGACTGATTCCAACCAGTGGGCAGTCAATCAACCGTGCCTGCATTGTGACCTTGTGACTTATAATAAGAAATACAGCTACACACTGCAGAAGGACATTTCTACCGATGATGAACTACATACGTGGCCAGGTGGCCAGGGTCCCTTACAGAAGGGGGTATTGGAGCTGAAGGATTCCTGTCGCATTGCAGCCACCAGAACATCTCAGCACAAGGCATCCCTCTGTGTCCGAGGTGACGTTGTGCCAGCAAGCCCAGGGCACTGCCAGTCGTGTGAGAGGGCAGCACGTGCAGGTGTGCCTATCCCCTAACACTAGTGACCGACTGTCGCTGGCTTGGGTCTTTGCTCTGCCACCTGTGATGGTTATTTTAGAGTGTGCTCCTGTTTATAAAAGACAGACTGACTACAAAAGTCTGTGTTACACCAAGGCAGCCTCATCCATCACACTTCCACATCTCTTGATGGCGTTCAGGGGCCAGGTCGAGTGACCGACGCCCCCCAGGTGTGGGGAAGTCTGCAGAGAGGGGCTGCCTGGCAATGCAGTTCTCAGTTCTCTTCCATCATTAAAGCCACCACCGGGGTTTCCTGTTACAGCTGCACAGAATGGACTAAGATGCAGGACATTTGGGGCCCTGGCCCATGTCCACACTAGTGTCTGACTGATCTGATTCATCCTTCTAAGTTCAGCTCAGCCAGCCCTAGGGAACCCCCGGAGTCGGATGCCTCTCTTCCTGTTCAGGCCCAGCCAGCCGGGCCTCCCATGCCCCCTGGTAACACCCTGGATCACTGTGTCTCTTTCCGGTTTCCCCTTCAGACCACCTCTGCTTGGTGGCTGTGCACCCTGCATGGTGCCTGAGGCACAGGAGATCAAAACCAGTGTTGGAGGAAAGCTGCCTCAGTGGAAGGAAGCCCAGCTTCTCGGGGGCGAGAAGGGAACACACTTAAAATCCTAAGGTCTGGGGTGACTGTGAACAGCACTGGGCCAAGGGACAGGGCAGCCCGGCCAGATGGGCCCAGAGCCTGAGCGTCCAGCTTGCCCAGGTCTCTGAGCAGGGCCTCCCATAGGGTGAGTGTCTGGGAAAATATTTTTGCAAGTCCCTATCTATAGGAACAATATTACTAAGAGGCCCGTTAGAATCTCCACAGGCCACCTGAGCTCCGGTGGCCTGTCCATGAGATTTGGAATAACGGGCAGCCTTCCCTACGCACCTGCTTACCGGGCAGTCAGAGCACTCAAAGCCTCTCTGCAACATGCAGGACCCTTCTCTCCACGCTCTTGAGTGACCGATGCACCATCCCTGGCTAACGCTGGGTTTCCTGAGTGAGGAGAACGTAGTGACGCTGCTGTCACCCGCAAGATCTGGCTCCTCAGAAGCTGCCCTGGGACACCCTGGCTGCTTGGCTCTGAGGGTCCCTGGGGTCGTTTCTTCACGGCTGGGTCCACCCTGGCTCCTGAAGCTCTATCACTCACCCGGCCCTGCGAGCACGGCTCCCCGTGCCTCTCTGAGGCAGTGACAGGCTTTGTTGCCGATGGCCACACTGGGTGCCTCGCCCGGATGTGCACAGAATGAAGTCCAGTCTTCCGCCATTCTGAATCTTGCTGTGTGAGTATAGGGCGACTGTCTTCTGTCTGCCATCTCTTGGGTCAGCTGGGCATGAGGTCTCCGGAAGCTGACTGCACCTGCCTTCCACACACGGCCACCAGCCGAGAGGACATGGGTAGAGCAAGAAGAGGTCCTGTTCTCTCATGGAGGCCTGTCCCTCATCAGCCTGGCTCATGGCTGACCTGGAAGACCACGTGCCAATGTATTGAAGGAAGAGAAGACTTTGGCTGTGGCTTGCTGGCACATGGGGTGATGCCCCAGAGAGTCCTTGGAGGAGAGAGTGGCCCTCTGACATGTGGCACTGAGCCTGCTGGGTGGGGGTAACCACCTTCAGGGGGGCACAGGATAAAGATGCCTGCCACCACCCCAAGACCCTCAGGTGCTGCAAACCAGAGATGGCATCAGATGGAAAATGATCCTGTAGGGACCAAGCCCAGGGAGCTGGCAATGGATGCTTAGTAGCCCAGAATTCTCAGTCCCCTGTGTCCAAAGGAGGTGCGTTACCTTGAGGTAATATATCAGCACTGCTTCGAGCTGATGCCAAAGGTCAGAACCCCAAACAATCCTCTAGAGACAGGCTGGGACTCCAGGGACATCTGGTCAACCTCACAAGTCTGGTCAAAGGGGAAAGCAGGGACCCAGCCCCACATGTCCAGGATGGGGTGCGTCTGCCAGGTGGCATGGTTGGTCTCAGGCATGGGAGGGAACTTTGAAGAGCAGCCCCCCAGAAGCAGGAGGTCCATCTGCCAGGGCAGAAGGATCTAAGGGTGGTAGGAACTCTGGGCCTCAGTTCAACAGCCGTCACAACGAGTCATGGTAAGGGTCACTGGGATGATGAGTGTCACAGAAGCCACGGATGCTCAGGCACCCTGTCGGCAGAGATCGGGATCATTCTGACGTTTGGGCTTGCACACACAAAGGGGCGTGAACCTCAATCCTGGAAAACCTCCGAGACCGCGGAGTGAGACACTCTGCTGAGAAGCAGGAGCAGCAGCAGAAGGTAGAACCTGATCTCCAGCCTCCTGCAGCCTCTGCTCTGGGTCCTGGGGATCCAGCCAAAGCTTCCTGGAAGTGCCCTCCTGTAGACTGTAGGGGGACTTTTGTGCAGCTGGAGAGCGTGGTAGAGGGTAGAGGAGCCAGACCTCAGTGCCAGAGGAGAAGCCGGAGGCCAGGAGAGCAGGCGTGGCTTTCTCAAGAGGACACAGCCTCAGCCTGCCCGTGGGCATGGGGGCGATTGCGGGAGGGGTGGCTGAGCTTCAGGCGGGGTAGGTGAGAGTGTTCACAGCTTTCACAGGGAGGTGAGGGGACGGGAGGAGAAGAGAGTCTGGGCCTTGAGGAAGCCCAGGTGGCACTGACTGGCCGGGGCCTTTTAGGAAGAGGGATAGCAAAGTGGCACCATGCATCCTCTGGGGTCGGAGGCCTCCCAGCACCCCTGTGCGGGCTCTGCAGCCCCTGTGTGCCCCCAACTGATGGGAGAGAGCAGAGGAGGGCAGAGCCCCTGAAACACACAGGGCACACAGAGACGCCTAGTGCTGCATGGAGGGGCAGGGCCTGGCTGTTGGCTGCTCATACCCTGGACGGGGCAAGCCCAGGTATGTCCCCTCTCAGGAGTTGGGCAGGGACTCTGGAGCAGCACTGCCAATGACTGGTGCTGAGACTCACCCGCCTTTGCTGGCCTGGGCTGGCCAGGGGTCTAAAGGTCTGGGAGGGGCTGGCCCAGTCCATTCTCTTGCCCAGGTGGACATGGGGTGGAGAGATGTCACAAAGACCACAGGGGCAGTCGAGCTGCTCTGTTGCCCCTGAATTTCTCGTTCTGTCTGGACAGGTGTTGGGGGCAGGGAGGGCACATGGAGGGCACCCTGCCCTCCAACCTGGGAAGCCCCAGTGCAGGCCCCACATGGAGCTCCTGCCACCACAGGCCCCAAGCCACACAGTTGCCATGCAGAGTGGAGGGGCAGGCTCCCCATTGGGGTTCCTGATACCTGCTTGAAAGGTGGCAGGAGAGGAAGAGCCAAAGATACCCCAATCCCTGAGGACTTAGCTTCAGCGGGGCTGGCTCCTCCCTGCGCTCCTCCACGAGAAGGAGAAAAACTCGACCCACTGGCTTCATTGCTCTTAGCTGGAGGTCACAGGGCTGGGTGACACATTACAGGTCTCCCCCTAGCTTGGCTGTAGATCACACCTCTGACATGTGGGTTATGATGATAACGGTTGCCTAGATGACCCTTTGAGGACCTGAAGGCCACTTCAGCTGCAACTCTGACTCTTCACTTGGGTCTGCAGACGCCCGGTGGGTGATGGGAGCGGGGTGGAGAGGCGGGCATCTCTGCCGTCACATTGTGTCCGTCTCCTCCGCTGCCCTGACCTTTGGTCAGAGTTGGCTCAGCTCTGCAGGTGGACATGTTTTGTCTAAAACTGCAGCACAGGGTTATCGTGACCTAGACTTGCTCAGCCTCTTTCCTCCCCCTTAGAGGCTAACGGCATCTATCAGCCATCACAAGCAGAAACTCCAAGCCACCAGGGGAGTGGAGGGGTGGCACCCAAGTTCCCAGAGGAGACGCCAACCGTCCTCCCCGTGCCGGTTTCTCCTGCTCCTTGTTGATGCTCCTGGCACCTGTGGACCTCATCCCTCTGGAGCTGAGGAGTCATTTCCACCTCCACTGTCCTCTGCCTGGGTCAGAGGAGCTGAAGGACAGGAGTTGGAGCCACCAGAGACAGGGCCTCTGCAAACAGCGGGTACCAGATGCTCGGGGCCAACAGGTGGTTTGTGGAGGGGTCAAAGCTCGGCTGGTGGGAAGGGCAGCACACCCAGCTCAGTCATGAGCAGGAGGGCAGGCTGTGGTGGGCGAGGATAGGAAGCAGGAATCACTACTCCCCTCCTCTGGTCTCCTCTTCCCCCTGCCTCCAGGGAGCCACCTCTGGGTGTCTCCCAGCCTGAACCTATCTGGTGCTGTGCCCCTGCCTGGAAGGCTGCACCCTCCTAGCCTGGCTCAGACCTGCCTCCTGCACACCCCACCATCCCTGCCCTCTAGGAGTGCTTATCACTTGCTACTGCCTGGCAACCACAGGGCACTGGTCTCAGCCCTGACAGGCCTAGTTGGGCATTAATGTGGCAAGATAGGAATGCATGTTTGCAACTGGGCTGTGGAGGGGTAACCAATGCCACCCCAAGGGAGATGACATAACAGCTGGGTTTTGGATGAGTGGGATTCATGGCAAAATTTTCAACAAGGACTGGGGTCCACTTGGACCCCTTTCTCCTCTCAATGCCATTGATTTTATCATCTGTTTTAACAGTCCATTGTGGAGAGCCATGGAAGTGTGAGCTGGAAGACCCTGGAGGCAGCCTCCCAGCCAGGCCAGGAGTCCCCTCGTGGGCCCCTGGGAGAGATGTGCAAAAGGTTACAGGGCGGCTTTGTGGGCCTGTGACTTGTACAATCACACAGTGCCCCCTCTGAGAAGGGCCTGAACTTAGTTTAATGGCTCCGCTGTCATGGCCTTGAAATTTGTAGTCATTTTTGAACAAGGACCTGTATTTTTATTTCATATCGAGCCCTTCAAGCTACGTGGCCCATCTTGGTCCAGCCTCCACCTTGACCTCCAGAGAAGAGGCCCAGGAACGTGTTTCATGGTGTCATTTGGTTACCGTGTCCCTGTGCCTCCTGCCTGATTACTCATTCAGCATTATTACTGCCCCTGGGAAAAAAGTTTCTGGCAACAGAGGCTATCCTTGTAAGACGTTCTCTTTATTAAGAGAGGCAATATTGTCAGCGAAGTTTCATCCTGCACGCCAAGCGAGAGAGGGAGCGGTGATTCCCATTAAGAAGAGGTTCTCGTTTTTAGAGAACAATTCCCCACAGAATTCCTCCCAAATCGCCCACTCTCCTAGTGCATTTTTAATGTGCTTCGGCATATTAAAAATTATTTCCACATGCTCTTCTCAGGTCTGCTCTTTGAACCAGCGTGGCTGAGCTGTGTTCTGGGCCAGCCCTGCACACGGCCTGGAGAGATCAGCAGCTGGCCGCACGGGCTCCGTCTTGCAAGGAGCCCTCGCCCAGGAAGGGTCGCCTTGCTGGGCAGGGAGTGAGGGGCCATGGGAATCGCAGCCCAGGGGGCGTCTGTGGCCTTTCCCCAGATTGGCAGATGTGACAGACATCCTGGATCTGGCCAGGGCAGGGGTGGGAACAGAAATTCCAGGGATGTCATCCAGGGTACTGAGAAGCTAGAGTGCATGGTGGGTGTCAGGAAAAGCCGGGTGTTCCTGGGGGGCAGGGGCAGAGCAGGAGGGCTGATTGGTGCCTGTCCGAGGAGCGCAGCACCCCAGGCAGTGGGAGCTGACGGGATCCCACGGAGCCCTGTCCTGGCAGGATGGCACTGGGCACAGCAGGAAGGCAGCAGAGGCCTGCAGCCGGGAACTGGCAGGTGGCTACACAGAGTGGCAAGGATCCCGATCTTGGGCCAGTGCTGGGTCTGAGCAGCAGAGGCGCTGGAGTGGAGGAGGGGACACACTCAAGTGTCCCCTCAGGGTGGCTCCAGGCAGGGCTGCAGGGTGGTGCTATACAAGGCCTGTTGAATCAGCCCATTTCCAGCTTGGGCAGTGGGAGGAAGAGCGACTACTGTGGTCTGAGTGTCTGTGTCCCCGAGCGTGGGTCAGCTTCCGTCACTGTGGCCAACACCCGAGAGGACCAGCTGCAAAGGACGAAGGGGTTGTGCTGGCCGAGATCTTAGAGGTTCCAGTCCCTGGTCGCCCGGCCTGTGCCCGGGGCCTGTGGCAGGAACACACAGCTGCAGAGACCTGCGCACAGCCGGGTGGCCAGGAAGCAGAGACAGGAGGGCCCAAGGTCCTGCGTCCCTTTGAAGGCACACCTCGTGACCTCACCTCCTCCACGACTTCCCAACAGGCTGGAGACCAAGGCTGTAACCTGTGGGCCTTTGGGGGACACTTCCCCGGCCCATAGCACCCCCTAAAGCCCGTGAGTCCGAACCCCAGTGTGACAGTATTAGCAGGGGCTTTGGGAAGTGGTTAGGACACCGGTGGAGCCCTTGTGAGTGGGACGAGTGTCCTCTTAGAGGAGCCCCGAGCTTGCTCACCCGTCCACCACAGAGGGCACGGCGTGTGGGAAGATGGCCTGGTGTGAACCAAGTGGCCTTCGCCCGGCACTGAATTGGCCTCCATGGTCAGCCGCCCGCCCTGGAACTGGGAGAAACACATTTATTTATTTGCAGCCGCCCAGGCTCTGGTGTTTAGTTAGCGCAGCCCAAGGGGACAGAGGCAGCCTGGGCGAGGACATACATTATGGTCTGGTGGCCCCAAGAGAGAAGGCCTGGCCTGGGACAGGTGGACAGCTGCCAACGTGGTAGTGGGAGGTGCTGTTCAGAAGGGAAATGAGGACAGCAGGGTGGAGACGGGTCAGGGCCTTGGCCGTGGGAAGGAGGCTGGAGGCTGAGGGCCACTGGAACCTCAGGGACGGTCAGAGCCAGATGTGTGCAGGGGCTAAAAGGGGCCACCTGCGACTCAGGGGAGACCTCAAGCAGACCCCCGGAGGAGGGAGGAGACCCCACTGTATAGGGAGGGTCGAGGCCGGAGGAGGAGGCCACGGCTGGTGGACAGGCAGGGAGCTCCGCAGTCGGCAAGCCCACCACAGCAGCGAGGAGAGAGCGGCACGGCCGAGCACGGGAGGTGCCCTCGGTGCTGTGGGTGGCCTTCACGCCATGCCTGCTTTAGGGAGCAGGACCCAGAGACGAGGTGCACCTGGGCCTGGCTCCGCCAGCACGGAGGCCCTGCTTCTCGGCAGCTCTGCGGGAAGAGGCTTTGCCAGGAGCCTGCTCCAGCGTCCCTTGCAGACGTACCTGTGGCCAGCTCTTCTGCAGGGAGGACTCCAAGCTGCCCCCAGTGTGTTCTGGGCACTGGTGGAACTTCTGGGCAGCAGCACATCGTGTACCTGGAGACAGGCCGGGCCATAGCTGCAGGAATTCGCTCGCTGTCAGCCTGGGGAGGCTGCGGCGCCCCGTCCACCGCCAGGTGAGCAGCACCTCTGTCCTCTGGTCAGGAGTCAAGACCTTTCTGATTCACAGCCAGGCCTTGTCCAGCTCTCTGTGCTCCCACCTACACCAATGTGGGCCCATCACCCATCAATGGACTTCTGTTGATGGAGCACCATCACCTGTCAATCAAACACTATCACCCACCAATGGAACCCTGACAGTTGAGCACTGTCACCGCTGATGGAATGCTATCCCCTGCATCTCATGGTCACCTGCCAGGACAAAGCTGTCACTTGCCAGTGAAATGTTGTCACTTGTGCCAATGGAATGCTGTCACCTGCCAATGGAACACTGTCACTATGGGAAGCAAAGGAGAAGCTATGTTTGAATGTGCTGGGCCCCTGGGACATCCAGAGGTGTCAAGTTGGCAGCGGTGGCTGGAGGGCTGTTGACAGATGCCGGTAGGTGTGTGCAGGTGAGGAGACCGGAGGGCACAGATCACGCCCAGGTGAGTCCAGGGCTGAGGGGCCTGGGACGGGCAGGAGGGGGTCCAGGAGGGTGCAGCCCTGGGGACCCCACCAAAAGCCCAGGCAAGGCAGCCTGAATGGAGATGCTGGAGACTCGCTGAGAGCAGCTTTAGGGAGAGACACCAGCAGGGCTGCAGGGAGCAGGGGGTAAAGGTGACACAACTAGGGTAAGCGCCCTCTGCCCCCGGCACCTGCGGTCTCGCCTTGCCAGGCTCTCACCCTGTGGTCGAGGCTGCTGTGCTCGCCAGGTCTGTTAGCAGCTTGCCTCCGGGAGCCTCCTGAGGTCCTCCACAGACGCAGCAGCCCCTGCCTGCACCTGGCCGCCAGCGCCCACCCGTCACCCTGCAGAGGGAAGAGCTATGTGCACACAAGGGGCCAGTTGGCAGGTGCTGAGCCGAGCCAGGAAGTGAGGAGTCCCGAGTTGGTGGAGGCAGGGTGGAGCACAGGGAAATACACACGCAGCCGCAGAGTGGCGTAGTGGTGCCCGCGGTGTGCAGGTGCCCAGCTTTGGATTAGAAGGTACCCATGGAGACTCCCAGCTCAGCAGGGTAGAAAGCCAAGTCACCCCTCCAGCACCATCCTTTGCCATGGTGCTGGGTCACAACAAGATTTGTCTCAAGGTCCCTGCCCTGAAGAGCTGGTCACAGGTGGGCCTAGTGTGTGTTTTGATCCTGGCAGGTGTTACTGTCTCCCCAGGCAGGGTTCTGGGTGCCTGAACCTCAACAGACCAGGAGGACAAAGGGTGCTGATGTGGCTTCCTGGTGATGGCCAAGCTCCCCATTTTACTGGTGAAAAGCCTGACACTCAGAAGGATGGGGCATGGTGGCAGTCCCCAAGATGTGCAGGGACAGGGGAGTGTCCTTGCTCTCTGCCCAACTAGATCTCTGGGTCTGATACATTCCATATCTGCCCACCTGCCTCAGGCACGCTGTGGCCCTGGGCAGGCAGAAGCTGGGTGTGCCTCTGAGCTGTGCCTCCAACCCGCCAAGACCTTGTGACCCTCTGTGTTCTTACCTGGCGAGCACAGAGAACAGACCTGGCCCCGCTTCCCTCGGGTGCACATGAGGACCAAGCCCGTGAGGGACCTCCATGCATGCTCCAGGCTAAAGGCCACTCCCCGGGGCCCAGGCTTGTGCACTGGCCCTCCTGCACAGAACTTGGGGCCTGGTGCTTCCTCTGCTAGAAGGGGGTGCGTGGAAGAGAAGAGGGAAGGCAGGTGCAGCATCCGTTCCCAAGGGCAACGGGCCTCTGGCAGACTGCAGCGTTCCCTTCTGCCTTCAGACTGCGCTGGGTCAAGGAGACCTGGGAGGAGCTGCCAAGCAGCTTGCTGGGTAACAAGCCTCAGTGGCCGAGGAGAGAGAATGCTCCAAACACTGACCAAAATCAAGGCCGTTGCGGGAGGAGCGGGAGCAGGGGCCGTGCATGGGCTGAGGAGCAGGCTGGGAGCAGCGACCCAGGCCTGGTTGAAAGGCTGACCTCCACTGGGGAGGTTTCAACTGTGGACTGGAGACTTTCCAGAGAACACTCTTCTGTGGCCGGGTGGAAAGAGCGTGGGCTTGGAGGTGGAGAAGGGGTTCTGTCCCTGGTGCGGGGACCTTGGCGACTGCCCAGGTGGGATCTGCAGGAGCTGGTAAGGATGAAGTCCTTACAGAGGTCAGTGGCACAGAGCCCTTGGGGTCCTGGGTCTTGGACTCCAGCCCATGTCTCAGCTCACGCCTACAGAGCAGCAGGAAGTGAATTCAGCGTCCACGTGGGGCTGGGCGGCCTTGCTTTCCTGAAGAGCGAGGGAGCTAACACTTTGGTGATCCCCATGTCCCGGGCCTGTGCCCACCTGAGTTCTGCAGAAGAGGTCTTTGGCCTGGGGAGGTTAAGCCATGGCCCAGGCTCACCTACTGCATTGGAGGAGTTGCCTGGGCCATGGGAGTCTGAGCGGGAGGCTGGCCCAGGCCAGGCCAGCTCCCATTAGCCCACCGTGCAGGCCCAGCGTGTGGCTGGAGGAAGGAAACCATCGCTCCGAACTCCCTACCCTACACGAGAACAAGGAGCACGAGGTCCCTGTGTCCCTGGGCTCCTTGGTTTTGGGGGTGCTGTTTGCTTTCAGTCCTTGTGGGGGAAGGGCAGGACTCATCACCTCATTCAGTGGGGAGGGCCCTCAGGGGACAGATGACCCTTCAGTCAACCACCAAAGACGGTCTGTCCAGTCGCAGGCGGAGCCCATTTGTGGGCCTGTGTGCCCTTCCCGCCGTGCTCCAGGCCTTCTCCCCACCCGCCGAGGCTCTGGTCTGACACTTCTCCACAGCCCCACACTGTCCCACACACGTCATGTCCTGGCTCCACCCAGACCACGTCCTGGCCAACGACTCCTCTGAGCCTCAGTATTATGGTCCATAAAGTGGGGATAAGCAGCCAAGCCTGGCAGGGGCTCCAGCGGGTCCATGACGAGTGCAGCCCTCTGGGGTACCCGTGGTTCACGGTGCTCTGCAAGCTGCAGTGGCTGCAGGTTCCCTGACCTCCCCGAGGCTGCCTGGGGCCACTCCAGGGACCCCCGCTGCCTTTGCCAGCCCTGCCTTCTGCCCTCCTCTCCTCTCCCCTTCCTCCCCTCCTGCTCTCAGGTATACAACTGGAATTACACCTTTCCAACTTATCAAAATAAGCCACAGTGGCTTTAATAAGACAAACATACCCACCAAAATAGGAGGGAGGGAGAGAGAAATCTGATGGCCCTTGGTGGGTCAGCTCAGCACAGGAATGACAGTGCCCAGCTTTATGAAGGACCATGTGAGGCACAGCACGTCCACCCCTTCACCTGCACTGTCTCTGCAGGGCCTCGATGCCCGCGCTTTGGCGTGTGGAACGAGGTACTGGGTGGATTCCCAGGTGTGCTGGGTGTAGCTCTAGAGCTGAGGAGATGGTTCTGGAGCCTTTGGATCATCCGGTCCACGCTTCAATTTCCAGACAGGAAACTGAGTCCCTCCAAGTCATGGCTGGAGTAAATGGTCAAGCCATGGGTCATTGGGACCACTAGGTGTCCCATATGTACCCATCTGGGTGGGACTCATGGAGGCACAAGGACACACCCACAGTATACTCCTCCCTGTGCGTGATTGCAAGTTCTCCCAGGACCTTGCTTTGTGAGTTGTAAAGTTTGAGTGTCAAGTTGTGCAGCGGTGGTGGGCAGAGGGCTGCTGGCCAGGGCCCTGCCTGCTCTTTGGGCTGGAATTAGCTGCTTATCCCCAGTCGAGTCCCTACGTCCTCATGTGCAGTGGACCGTGGACATCACATCGGACTTGAACCTCAGCAGGATTTTCCCTCTAGAATATAAAGAGTAACACTTTCCCTGCCTCTTGTTCCCTACCCCCAAACTAAATGTGAAGGAGGTTAAAGGATCTGTGAGCATCAAAATACCCACTGAGGGGAGGCAGTGCCAGGCCCACTTGCAGCCTGTACCGATGTCCCCCAAAGGAGCAACTCAGGTGACTCATTTTGAAGATGTGTCCTACTCTGTGGCCTTGGATCCTGGACTGGTGTGGTTCTTCAATCCAGGCGTCCCCCTTAGGACTTCTTCTGCCCTGTCCCTGTGTGGTAGGCCCGTGAACACTTTACCGTGATCATGAACACGGGCTGCTTTGTGGGGTGAGTGTCAAGAGGACCAGTCTCTACACGGCAGCTGGCCTCTTCCATGTGATCATACAGACAATGCCAAGTCCAGGGCAGGATCAGGCCTCTCCACAGCTCTGATCTCATTTCTTTTAATTTACACAAGTGCCTCCATCTCTTATAACTAGAAAACATCTGCACATCTGTCCATCTGAGTTGGTGGGGGACAAAACACCCCGGCTACGTGGTCACATGGCCTCCTTTTAGAGTACGCTGTCTGGTACTTTGCAGCTAATCCTCAAATTTAGAGGACAAATCTCAGGGCCTGTCAGGCTCAGCAATTGTTGCCCAGGTAGTGGGAAGCAAGGGTTATAAGGCTCCCCATCCTGGAAACGCCATGGGCGCCCAGCCAGGGAGGAGGTGGGATGGGGGAGCGAGCACCTCCCATCCTCGCTGACCCACCCCAGCTTCTGGCCTTGGGCAGGTTGTCACTTCTTTGTGTCCTGTGGGTACCAGTCTATGTGCCTGGCTGCCAGTGTTCTCATTAGTGGCCACACGTGTAAATCACTGGCACAGCACCTGGCATGTGACAGGCCCAGCAAACAGGTTCCACTAGAATTCCTGAATTCCTTGAAAATGTCTGAATTCTTGCTCTGGGGTTGTTCTAGTCTTCAAGGTCTGCCTGATAAATTATCACCGTCAGTGACTTAGAACAACCGAAATGCACTCTGTCATGGTTCTGGAAGCCACGTGTCTGAAATCAAGGGATAGGCAGGGCTGTGCTCCAGCAGAGGGGCCTTTCCCTACTTCCAGCTCCTGGAACCCAGGTGTCCTTGGCTTGTGGCCCCATGGCTGCCATCTCTGCCTCCACCATCACCTGACCTTCTTGCCTCCCCTCCTCCGGCATCTCTCAGGAATGCGTTATCCCTGGAGGGCCTGTCCACATTACCAGGGGGATCCCACCTTGAGACCTTCGCTTCATCACATCTGCAAAGAACCTTTTCACAAATAAAGTTATAGGTTACAGGTTCCAGGAGTTAGGATGTGGACATGTCCTCCAGATGGTCACCATTCAACCCACTACATATGCCATGTCCAAATCTCCTACTGATGGTGTAACATCAGCCCATGGCCTCCCCGTCCTCCCCCTGCTTGGGCCTCTATTCTCAGTTGTCAACTGAGAGCAACAATCTCTAAAAACTGTGGGTCTCTTTCATGGTGACTTTGAGTAGTCCCAGCATGGTCTCTGGATCCATGGGTCACTGGTTTTGTGTGAGGGGCATGAAATCAACACCACGGTTGAGACTACGTATAAAAATAAAGTAGCAACTATTTGAATGCATGGCTTTGCCCCATGACAGGGATTTGGCTGCATATATGAGCACACAGGTGTGGCTGTTAGAAATACCGAGGTGCCACAAGAAATCAAACGTGTGCTTGGAGGTGGGTGGGCAAGGCAAACTTGACTTCTGCCAAAAAGGCTCTGGGGAGGGGCTGGGGTTGTGGCGCAGTGGCAGCGTGCTCGCCTAGCCCGCGTGAGGCACTGGGTTCGATCCTCAGCACCACATAAAAATAAAAATAAAGATATTCTGTCCACCTACAACTAAAAAATAAATATTTAAAAAAAAAAAAAAAGGCTCTGGGGAACCTGGTTAGCACGCTCGCCTGGGCGGGCAGTGGCCTGCCTTTATCCCTAAGGCATAGCTGATAGGAGGAGCTTGGAGTTACCATCTACACGATTGGCCGATTTTAAAATTGGGGGTGGGTAAAGGGAAGGGCTGTAGTTAAAATGGCCACCATTGGATCTTGCCAACTAATGGATGTTCGTACTTTTTATGTCTCGCAGGCTCCTGGGTTACTGTGCACAGGCTGTTTCTTACTTCAGGTCAAGGTCAAAGCAGTGTGAAAGCCCCTTTTCAGGTCAGGGTGCTGGTGCCCCAGAATGGACCCGCTTGCCTATTGCTGGACAGCCCACCTGGCAGGTTTGCTCCTGAGGTCTCCAGTGTGCCACACTCTGCAGGCTCCCTGTCTGCAGCAGGCTCCTGAGGGGCAGCATGTGTTCCTGGGACAGCTGAGAAGGTGAGTGGGACCCAGCCAAGTTGGTCCCGGATACCTGGAAAGCTGTGTGGAGGACTTGCAGGCTGAGGTCAGGCTTTGCTGGGACCAGAGCTATGATCAATTGCTCATGTCTGCCTTGGAAGCAGGTGATTGATTGTGCATGTCTGCCCTGGCAGCAGGAGGTGGACAGAGGCTTATAGTTGCTCTCCATCCAGAGAAAAGAGAGTGGGGTTGAGTTTAAAATCTTCCTGCCAGGCCCCGAGGTCTGTCCTAAGTTCTAAACCATTGTCTCGTCATCTTTAAGATGAGAGAATGGGCAAGAAGACCTGTGTAGTCTCTTCCAACTGTGAGAGTTTAATCCCAGGGTGTGTCTCCATGCGGCTTGGTCTGGAGTTGGGATGGATGTGTGTGCCTGTACAGGGGACTGAGAGGAGTCCCTGTCACTCAGAACACACTGGACAGGTTTCCTTGGCTTCCTCAGGGCAGGGACCTTGGAGAACCAGGTAAGCAAGTGAGGGAGGGACATGTACCTGAGGGTAGCTTCCCAGCTCCTTCCTCTTCTCCTAGTAGGGCTCTGTTCACCATCACCATGATCCAGCACTTATTGAATGCCTACTGTACACAGAGGATAGCTATGTAGAATACATTCACAGACTAATTTGAAACCACCCTGGTAGATCTACAGAGCAGGGAGTATGCACGGATGTGGGTGGGGCTGGGACAGGGCAGGGGCTGGGGAAGATAGTTCCAGTTGAATTTGGCTAGTGCTTCTGGGTGGACAAGTGACATGGTCCAGCACAGTCACCCTTGGTCACCCCACAAGGGAAAATACTCTGTTTCCAATCCATGTGATGCATGCTCTTCTTAGATATATTTTATCCCTCCAACTTCTATTTATAAAAGCCAGAGCCAGCTCCACACCCCCTATTACAAATGTACCCACACCCAGGACTCTTCCTCTGCCCCAACCCATAACTTGGAGGCCAATGAGGCATGGGACTGAGCTCCACCGGGTCACAATGTGGGCAGGACACCACCTTGTCCCCAGGGAGCTTTCTGTGGTGGCAGACAGGCAGGTAGGGAACATGTACCCATATGATGGGGACGCAAGGCAGGAAAAGGTAACCAACTGCTGTGGGGTCTGAAGAGGGCAGAGTTGGTTACTGAGGGAAACCAGGGACCCCAGTGCAGAGGGGCAGAGTCATGACAGGCACAGAGCGACTAGTAGGTACTCTGGGTGGCAGGGCAGGCAGAACCAAGACCAGCACTTAGGCCTGGCATGGACACCTCGACCAAGGAGCAGGGACATGGGGAGGGCTGGGAGGCATTGGGCCTATGCAACTCACCTGCTAGCTAGTGACCAGGACAAGGCCCCAAGCCAGGCTGCCTGGCGCCACATGCTACTGAGTGACCAGAGACAAGTTATCTGACCTCCTGGGCCTCGAGTTCCTCATCCAAGCATGGAATATATTGGTCTGCTTCAGCTGCCCATAACGACAGACCACAGACGGGTGACTTAAACAACAGATGTTTATTTTCTCACAGTTCTGGAGCTGGAGATCCAAGGTCAACATACTGTCAGCACTGGTTTCTTTTGAGCTCTCTCCTTGGCTGGTGGCCATCCTCCTTTCTCCTTGTGTCCTCACAAAGCCCTTCCTGTGCACATGGAGAGGGACAGACAGACAAAGAGAGAAGTGGACCTCCCACCTCTCAACCTCTTCCTAGAAGGAGCCTGGTGTCACTAGATTGGGTGCCACCATCGCAAGCACATTTAACCTCAGTTACCTCCCTGGGGCCCCCTCTCCAAACACGGCCATGCTGGGGTGGGGCTTCAACCTGCAGATCTGGAGGGGCATGTTGCAATGTTGTGCCCTCTGGCACGCCAGGTGCCCTGCTTCCTCCCAGGCTTGGCAAGGAGATGGTGGATGTGGCGGGTTACGTGTCTGTGGCTGTCACGACAACCACCACAGACTGGGTGGCTTAAAACAATGGCCATGTGTGTTCTCACAGCTCTGAAGGCCAGGAGTCCAACATCAAGGTGACACCAGGGCTGTGACCTTCTGAAGGCCCTAAAGGGGTGGGCGGGGGCTTCCTCATCCCTTCCAGCATCTGCTGCCTGCAGGCCTTGGTGTCCCCTGGGTTGCTCCTGTGTCACTCTGACTTTTGCCTGTCTTCTCTGTGTCTTGTCCTCCTGTTATGGATACCAGTCACTGAGTTAGGGCTGATTCTACTCCAATAAGGCCTCCTCTTACTTTGATCTCATCGACAAAGACACTATTTTCAAATATGGCCTCGTTCTGAGGTCCTGGGTGGGTGCGAATTTGGCAGGTGGGGGAGCACATGATTCAACCCTCTACACCCCGCCAGGTGGGGACTTCGAAATCCATAGCTGACCACTTGTTCTTCAGTGGCTCCAGGTGACCCTTGTGGTCATCTAGGTAAAGCATATACTTTCCAGCCACCTCTCTGCCTCTTTCACAGAATGTTGGGGATACTTCTCATATGTGGGGGTCAAGGGTGATCCTGCATCCCCAAGGCTTGGTGGCCTCAGGGGAAGCCATTCAGCATTGCACCTTCTCAACACCACTCTCATCTCTCCTTCAGATCCATCCTCAGTCCTAGTGAGGCAGGTGGGCAGTGTCCAGATCTTCAGTTCACAAAAGAGACAGCCTCTGTCCAATTGCACCACTGCAGCCTTTTGTAGAGCACAGTTTCAAACTGGAAATTTCATGACAGACCACCCGTTTACATGACTTTGCAGATTGTTTTTAATAAGACTTTTTTTAAACCTTTATTTTGTTTGTTTATGCATTTGGTATGTGGTGCTGAGGATTGAACCCAGCGCCTCACATGTGCAAGGCAAGTGCTCTACCACTGAGCCACAACCTCAGCCCTTGTGTCTTTGCAGTTTTTAATATGTTTATTTATCACTGAGTTTGATCCCTCTTTGAACACAGCAGCACACAAATAAACATGCCCCCAATAGCATTTGGGTGGATGATGGACTGCATACACCACGGTGGTCCCATGAGATCACCATGAAGTTGAAAATTTCCTCTTGCCCGAGGACATCGTGGCTGTCACTGCAGCACTGTGGCCCATGTTTCTCATGTGCCTGTGGTGCTGCAGGTGTAACCAGACCTACTGCGCTGCCAACTGCGTGATGGACAGCACGGTCACAAGGGCCCAGGTGCCAGCCCTGGATCAAAGAGCTGAGGTTGTTCTGGAGCATACTCCTCCTCTTCGTAACAGGGGGCTGTAATTCTCCCACCATGCCAGGGAGCCTTGCCCATCCTAGTCTGCACATCTCCTGATGGCCATCAAGAGGCCACCTGGTGGACCTGCACTGTCCAGGTGTGTGGTGAGTACTCCCTGGAATGTTTGCACAGGATGAAATCACAGAACCACAACTGTTTTGGACATATCCCCTTTGCAGAGGGCCGTGAGGGTCCACAAACTAAAACCTCCACTGGCCTCAACTTCAGAGTGGAGGGTCAGGCCAGGGCTGGTGGGATGAAATGCACCAGGCTTTGTGTCCATCTGTGCTGACACTGCCTGCCACATAGTCATCATCCTGACTTTGGCAAGCACCCACTCTGGGTGCCACTGTGTTGAGCTCCAGGAGGCAGAGTGAAGGGAAGGACAAGAGCCTCCCCGCTGGTTTCTAAATCACCACCATCAGCCTCGGGTGTCTGGTTCTTTTCATTTGTTGCATGTTTAAGAGCTCTGATGTGTCAGCAGCTGCCCCAGGTGCCGTCCCTGGGGAGGCAGCTGTTTTGAAATTCTTCTGCCTGTCTCAGGCAGACGCTCCGAACCTCCCGCTCACCACTTTCTCAATCACCTTCTGCATCCCTTCCTTATACATCTCGAACCGTTCTCTGGCTCCTCAATAAATCAGAACTAATTATTGCAATTAGCACTCATTCATGGCACCTCTCATTATTATAGTAATGATCTTCACTTTATTGTTATAAATGTTATTAATAACCCATAATTCCTTAGCTGCTATTCTCCCCGGTGACTGCCATGTGATGGCTGGAAGCATTTCACCATGTCCCCCTCAGAGGCTGACAAGGCTGGGGCTACAAGCCCAGCCTCCAGCCTCCCAGCCTCTAATGTCCCCAGGCCACAGAAGGCAGCCCTCTGGCCACGGTAGGCTGGGCACCTTCTGTGAGCCCAGCTTGGCTCTGACACAGGGGCTGGAGCCGGACTTGGATCCGGGTTGGGCTCAAGGGGGCAAGCCACCAGTTACCAGCTGGGTCTCCTTAGCCACATCACCCAGCCTCTGTAGGCCTCAGTTTCCTCATCTCCACAGTGAGGCTGACAATGTCCACAGTCTGTGAGGGGTTAAGATGAGCAAGCCCTGAGCTCGGTGCCTGGCATTCGATACTCTCTCATTCAGGAAACAGACGACGACGATGGTGAGAATGACTTAAAATGCCTACCGTGGCACCTGGCAGGTGACTACTAAATGCTCTTTAATTTGGAATCCACACGCTCAGGTGCGAGCAGGAAGGTGGCGGAGGGAAACTGGAAGCCAGACACGGTTTTCCTGCTGTTCTGGCTCTTAGCTAACTAACACAGGTAGATGACAAAATAGAATTTCTTGTTTCCTTTAAAGTTTTGAATGAAATATGGAAAAACAAAACAGACAAACAAACAGAAAGCAGGTGATAAATCTGATGTGAATAATTTAACCTGACTTTCTAGATCTGCAAACACAGGCTACTAAGGAGGAGCGGGTAGGATTGAGAATAACAGAGTACCAGGGCCGAAGGCATCTCCACCACTGGGAGAGACCAGAAGGAGCTGTTAAACTGGCCTGCTGGAGGGTGAGGGAAGGTCATGTCTGGTGAAGCCTGGGTCTCTGGCCTGCCAGGGTGCTACTAATTAGAAGAACCAGGCCCAGGCTCTGCAGACCCTCGAGTAAGGAGGTTGAAGACTTCAATCCAGGAGGCTTGGACATGGAGACAAGCCCACTGGCAGGATGAGGCCTGCTGAGGAGGCAGAAAGGTTAGCAACCCAGGACTGCGTGACAAAGTACCGCACTGCCTTTATGCCTGAGCTGGACCCAGGGAGATGTGTTTGCTCACGGTTCTGGAGGCCAGAAGTCCAAGGCCGACGTGTGGGCGGGCTGTGCTTCTGCAGGCTCAGGAATTGCCCTGCGTCTGTCTCTTAGCTTCGGGTGTTGCTGGTGGTCTCTCCGTGTGTCACCAGGTGATATTCTCCCTGTGTGGAGATATGACATAGAACGAGATCAGAAGTAAGAGATGTGACATTGGACTAGCCCGTCCACATTAGGAAGACCTCTAACTGGCTTACTTCTGCAAAGACTCTTTCCAGATAAAGTCACATTTGGATGTTCTGGAAGAATATGACTTCTGGGGGGACACCACGTCACTCAGCACAGGGAGAAAAGCACAGGGCAGAGAGCTGGATAAGCACGCGCCCACTTCCCCCTCCCTGCCCGTCCTCCAGGGACCTGGCCTTCTATGGTTCACCAGTCACCCAACACGACCCTTCCCTGCCTCCTTCTCGTGCCCATGGTGGCCTCCTGGGTCACTTCCTCCTGGCTTTGCTCCTTGCCTTGAATGAGGCTGGAGGTTGGCATCTGCCTTGAACTCCAGCTGAGCCACCACCTCCCTGCTCTCCAGGTGTGCCCATGCCCAAGCCCTGCTGAGCACCCTGGTCCCCATGCCAGGTCCACTGTGCTGCTTCTCTGGAGCAACCCTGGCTCTGCATCTTCAATTCCAAAGCAGCGGATCCCAAATCAAGCTCACGTGCCCAGGATCTCAGTCCCTGCGGACCCACCAATGAAGAGCCTCGCAAGTAACCCAGCCTCCTCCAGCCCTAGCTTCCCCAGATGCAGGAGGAAAGCAGTCCCCTCCACCCTGCCCAGGGCCTAGTGGGGCTCAATGAAATGATGCAGATGCAGCCTGCCAGGGAAAATGGGGGCTCCCTTCTGGACCTCCCTGGCGCTTCTTCCTGTCTCTAGACAGCATCTCTCCTGGGCCACCTGGTGAGGTGGAGGCTGAAGCCCAAGTCCTATGCAGCCGAGATCTCCTTCAGCACATGGCCAACACTCAGGACCCCTGTGGATGCTGGTGGAACAGAAGCCAGCACCCCCCCCCCCCACTTATTTCCCCAGGTGCGCCTGGGCCACGGACAAGAAGGGAAGAACCAGGTACGTGCTCAGGGCTGGACCCAGGATGACTTCTACAGTTTCGCTATGGAAAGGCCCCAGAGCCAGAGTCACTGGTTGGCCATGGGAGGAGGATGAGAGAACGGAGTCCACTCTTGCAGCTCCGCGGGGATTCAAGGTGTAAAAAGGAGAGAGAAAGGAGGACTTCTCTCCGTGTGTTCGGGAGGAAAAATCTACATATGCGTACAACGCATTGGAGCTCACAAGAGAACTGGGAGGCTGGTTTGGAAGCTGTGGTGGCGTAGGTGGGAAGGTACTAATTAGAATGAATCTGCTAAAAATAGAAGCCTTGGGACAAAGCATTCTCAGGTGGCATTGAGGATGGGGCTCCCGCTGGGGTCCCATTGTCTTTGTGGCACTCGCGAGGGACTCCTGGACAGTGGGGACTGCGCTCATGCTGGGTAGCCCTGTCCTTCCCTGGCCATTTTCCTTCCTGACCTCATCAACCCTCTTTCTAGTACTCAGAAGGAAACCCGACTCCCTGAGGTGGAGCAAGGAGCCCCCAGGCACCTGCTGGCCTTGAACCAACAGCTTCCAACTCAAGGTGCAGGGTTACCTCCGAGGGACCTCTCTGCTCCTGCTCTGTCCCCTGGGAGCTGGGAGGCAGTGCAGGGTGCTGGCCTGAGGCCACAGGGCCCATAGCGCAGGGTGCCCAGACAGCACCAGGCTCCCTGCAGGCGTCCTGACTGGCCACGGCCACTGCCCGTGTCCCGGAGCCTTCCTTTTACTGTCCTCCTTTGTTCACAGAGCTCTTAAATTACCCAGAGCAGGTTTGGGGATCCAGCTGATCTGGATTCAGGTACAAGGCTCCCAGCGTGCAGGCTGGGGGACTCCAGCATAGTTAGCAGGGTAGCACCTCAGCCTCCCCATCTGTAAATGGGCGCGATGTTGACACCTCCAGAGCTGTTCACGCCAACCATCCAGCAACACATGGACCACACCTGGTCAGTGCAAACACGTCTCTTGAAAATCTTCTCCCTTGCCTGGCCCCCACGTCTCCAGCTCTGGTCCCCTCTCTCGGGCCCAGTCAGCATCTTTCCTCATGCTATTGACCCTGTAAGAACTGGACTTGCAGGACAGCAGACCCCTGGCTGGCTGCTCAGAGCCATCTCTTGCTTGGATGTCCTGTTCACATTCCCAAAGTGGTGTGGAGTCACAGGACCAGCTGGCCAGTGCTAGATCCCCACTCTGTCACTGGCCAGCTGGTCCACGGCAAGGCCCTCACTCTCTCTGTGCCTTGGTCCTCTCGTCAACACGACAGATCCCAACAGCGCCTGTCACAGTGAAGACTGAACAAGTGACACGGGTTCAATACCATCACCAGGGCACTTCCAGGACGTCTTGTGGGCTCTCTCTGTGCAGGTGGAGAGGTTAGAGCTGAGTCCTGCTCTGCCACACACAGGAGCGTGCCTGGGAGACAACTTAGCCTGTCTCAGCCTCAGTTTGCTCATCCGTAAGTGGGTTGAACACAGTGCTGTGAGGCCAGGCATGGAAAGAGGACCCGGCTCAGAACAAGCAGAGAGTGAATGTCAGCCATGGTCATTTCTATCTTCCCACCCGTAACTCCATGTCTAATCTCTCCAATTGAAGCTAAGTTCCAGGAGGTGGGACTTGAGTCCCAGAGGGGGACACTGGATATTTTGTGAAGGCCCAAAGGGCCTCTCTGCAGCAGGGATGGCTTGGTCACCTTCAGGCACGGGGAGCTCCTCACCCCCCACAGCAGCACAGGGCAAGGCTGGGAACATTCTTCCTCACGATGCCACAGTTCTGTTGTACGGACGGTTGACGACTTGTGTGGGCCATCAGCCATCAGTCACTGGAGCTTTTCCTGAATGTCCTTGGGGTTTGGAGGCAGTTTATCTGGCTTTTGGATTCTGTCTTTTAAAATGGTCCTGTTGGCTGGGCATAGTTGCACATGTCTGTCATCCTGGCAACTCTGGAGGCTGAGGCAGGAGGATCACAAGTTCAAGGCTATCCTGGGCAACTTAGTGAGGACTTCAGCAACCTAGCAAGACCCTGTCTCAAAATAAAAAGAAAATAATAATAAATAAAGGTGTGGGGATGTGGCTCAGTGGTAAAGCACCCCTGGGTTCAATCCCCAGTACCAAATAAATAAATAAATAGTGCTATTGTTTATGAAGGGGTACATAAGAAAATGTATTTGGGAATATAAAGACAATCCCCCAAAGGCCTTTTTCCCTGACCCCGTAATAACACCAGGGTGGATAGCCAACTAGAAGGGGAGGTGGCTGGGGCTGGTGGGAATCTTGGGCTTTGGAATCAGAGCAGCATGACCTGGGACACATGAGCTCCTCTGGGCTTTCAGAAAGTCATTCAGGTGAGTGAGCGATGGTGTTGGCGTCCAGTCGCGTGGGCAGTGGACAGCACTTACTCAGTGGTGGGGTGCAGGACCCTGCCTGCCTGGGCTGGCGTGTGTGGTGACGGCTACTCGGTCATTTTGGCCTCCATCCTGGTCTTCCTTTTCAGTGTCCAGGAGCCATGGCCTTGGGCCACACCCTCAAAGCCTCTCCACACACTCCCCACCTGCAGGCGCTCTTGGCCTGCAGATCTGAGCAGAGGACACCCAGAGGTTGGGCTGGACAGCAGGTCTCTGGTGACTGGCTCTGTCCTGAGGCATCTAGGCCCCTCCCTCCTGTCACCCCATTGAGGTGAACTCAGGTGTGACCTAAAGGATTCCTACGAGTAACAAAAGTCACTCCAATCAAAAAATGGGGTTTAGGAGCTATGTGTCAGGAACTGGGGATGACGACCCAACACACTACCATATATACACGGTGAGACTAGGGTGTGTGGGGCATGGGGCCTGAGAGGAGACGATGGCTTGGGAGCAGACAGGCTGCAGCTGCCTTGGGAGCTGACCTCAGCCTGGGATTGTGGCAGAGCTGCCAGGGGCTGGCTCCAGGAGGCCTCTGAGCTGCCGGGCAAGGAGCAGGACACGGCTCCTACAGGAAGGAGAGTGATAACCTCTGGCACTGCAGTGGGCCCTGTGGCCTGTCCCCCATGGGACCTGAGCCCCCGGGACCAGCAGCCTAGTTTCCAGAAAGTGCAACTTCTGACCTCAGTCACCAAGGCAAAGAAAGCGGAGTGTTGAAAGAGGCAGGCTCTGGAGTCAGGCAAGCTGCCCCACAGCTGGCTGGTGCATAACCTGCTGGCTTCCAGGACAGAAGCCTGACCAGGCCTGGCCCAGGCCCCTGACCTGGGTGGATGCGACGCTGTTGGGAAATTTACTGAACCACTTTAATCCTTGGTCTGCTCACGTGTGGACTGGGGTAGTTGCACCCAGCTCTGGAGGACCAGATGATGTAAGGGCACCTGTTACAGAGGGACAGGGACGGCGCTCAGTGAATCGCAGCTAGAGCAGCTCCCTGGGCAGAGGTGGACCTGTGCCCTGCTGGGGACTTGCTTCACGGCCCTCCCCAACCCCTACTTCCTCTGTGCAGGGGTAGTGGGGGTGGAATCTCCTCCTCCAGGCCAGGCACCTCCCTCAGAGATCATGCTCTGCCCCTGTCCCCCACTGGTTCCCATCTCAGTGTCTCCTGTGTCCTTCACATCACCACTGGGTCATCTGAGAGCAGAGACCTGATCAAGGCTCACAAACCAGTACAGAAACCTTGGGCAGGTTCCCCCTGTTCATGTAACATATTTAAAACTCCAGCATGAAATTGTAGGCCCTCAGGATCTGGGGGTACTGGCCCCACCATTTTTTGTGTTCTGTTTTGCTACAGCAATGACCCATTGTGGGCCCCTAGAGATCCCTGGTACAGGTGACCTCAGGCCCTTGGTTTATGCTGTTTCCTCAACCACAGTATCATTTCCTGTCATTGTAAACCAATCCATCCTTTGGCCACTTGTCCAAGTCATCCAGGCCCAAAGTGCAAGATCCTAAACATATGCCCAGATGTCTTTTACCCCAGTCTGTGCATTCAACCCAGGTCCAGGGGACTGGCGAGCAATCTAATGCTAGGAGCCTCAGTCTTGCAACCTGTAAAGTGCAGTAGCACACTTACATCTTGAAACTCAGCAAGGTCAAGCTACCTGAGAGGGAGAATATTTTGTGAAGACTGAGCAAAACTGTGAATGAATGGCAGTTACCTTTTCCTGGCTCTGCTCAAATGACTTATTGACAAGTCCCTCTAAGGCCACATCAGAGAATCAGCCTCCCCTCCCCAGCTAGGCTGTTTCCCTGGCTGCACATTTTTTTTTTTTTGGTACTGGGGATTGAACTCAGGGGCACTTGACCATTGAGCCACACCCCCAGCCCTATTTTGTGTTTTATGTAGAGACAGGGTCTCACTGAGTTGCTTAGCACCTTGCCGTTGCTGAGGCTGGCTTTGAACTTGGGATTCTCCTGTCTCAGCCTCCCGAAGTGCTGGGATTACAGGCTTGTGCCACTGCGCCTGACTCATGCTGCACATTTTTATTTTATTTTTATTTATTTTTTTAAAAATATTTTTTTAGTTGTAGATGGACACAATGTCTTTATTTTATTGCTTTGTACGTGGTGCTGAGGATTGAACCCAGGGCCTCACGCATGAAAGGCAAGCGCTCTACCGCTGAGCTACAATCCCGACCCCTGCACATTTTTAATAGAACGCCTCCTTATCACTGGGGGTAGGCCTTACACACCACAGATGCACATTAAATGCTTGCAGTGTTGCTTTGGAAGTACTTTTTTCAAGATTTGTGCTGCAATCTTTCATGGAAGTGGGGAGAAACTGAAGACCAACTCTTCAGCCTGAGAATGCTCATTAGGATTTTGAGTTTTCCTTGGAGTCCTGAGGGCTTTTATAGCTATTATATCATTAATCCTGAGGGGCACCCCATGGCATGATGGCTTTACTCCTCATCTTGACCCAGGGCTCCACAGAGAACAGGCAAAAGAAAACCTGCAGGACTGGGGATGTAGCTCAGTTGGTAGAGGGCTTGCCTCACACAGGCACAAGGCCCCGGTTCAATCCCCAGCACGGAAAGAAAGAAA
Organism: Geosciurus inauris; assembly: GCA_004024805.1. Classification (NCBI taxonomy): domain Eukaryota; kingdom Metazoa; phylum Chordata; class Mammalia; order Rodentia; family Sciuridae; genus Geosciurus; species Geosciurus inauris. The sequence goes on from PVHX01007551.1 coordinate 32,636, forward strand.
GAAAGAAAGAGAGAGAGAGAGAGAGAGAGAGGGAGGGAAGGGAAGGGAAGGGAGGGAAGGGAAAAGAAAAAAAGAAAGAAAGCCTGGAGTCTAGTCCCAGGCAGCGGGGTGAACTCAAGTCTCAAACCCCACCCTGTCCACTTGACCACAATGCAGGCAGGGGAAAAGGTGGATGCTGGGAGTCAGTGACCAACAGTCCGCTTTCCTCACAATGAGATGTATCTCTCCGCATTCATTCATTCATTCATTTATTCACCACTCACTCACTTATTCACCCACCCAGCTCTGCTCAGACCCTTCCTTTAACACACTGGTCCTGTGCTCTGCCTCCAGGCTGGACTTGGGATGCTTTCCACTCCAGTGTGTGGGGGGCAATTCCTTTATTACACGCCGGCTGCACTCCGTTAGGCTGTGTGGTGGCCTCCAGAGGGGGACAAAGGATTCCTGTGTAGAAAGGCATTTGAAGTGAAACCTTAGAGGATGAGAAGGACTTTTGAGAGGGGGTTAGGAAGAAAGGCGTTCCAGAGCGGGGCACAGCCCAGAGGAAGGCAAGGAGGCCTGGTGTGAAGACCCTCTGGGGAGACATAGGTCTGCAGCAGGAGCACTGGACTCCCTCCTAGTTTGCTCACAAAACGTCTGTTTGGGTTTTCCTCAGCACAATCCAATCTCCCACCGTCAGCACTTTATTGCGCACACAGGAAGTAGGTAACTGGGGCAGGGGGAGCAGGCGTATAGATGATCATCAGGAAACCCGAATTCATTAACAGAACTTGCAAACAATGCTTTGAAGTCTCCACCCTAGAAGCTACTCTTCTCCTCTGCCCAGCATCCGTTGAGTCTGTGTAGGTCAAAGACCACTGGAATGTCTTCTCTGTTGATTTAATTACCACACATGGGCAATGAAATCACTCTGAATTTTTACCAAAACGCCAGTGACATTGACAGAGATTGCAGTAGGAATCCTCTTCTCTTGTGCATTCATCTGGTCCTCAGATAACAGGTGCCCAGGGCAGTCCACTCTGACCAGGCTGCTGTCCAGCCCAACAAAACCACCAAGTAGGGCTGGGGTTTAGCTTGCATGTGTGAGAAGCAGGGTTCAATCTGCTGCAAGGAAATGGGTGGTGGGGACAGAGGCCATCTGAGCAGCGCTCAACTGGAAGTGGGAGGAGCCAGGGCCTTGACCTCACTGGCCCCCAGAGTCAGCCTTTTTGATTTGCATTTGAGGAACACTGCTAGTCCCTGCTTGGTGCTGGACGGAATGGATCACAACCACTTAGAACACGTGCTAGTGTTGCAAAACTCACTGAGAACCTCCTCAAGGCTTGGTGCTGGATTAAGGGAATGAGGTGCCGCCACACCTGGAGGATGAGGCCTAAGTCATTTGTGGCAAATGTCCTAACAGAGGCAGGAGCAACGTTGAGGTCTTCACATGGGGGGAAAAAAGGAAATCCATTGACTTCTGCTGACAGTAGAAGAAACTCGGAATGCGTTGCCATCTGTTGAAGGGCATTTGCTGATTTTGTGCGCCTGGGCATTTTTGTGCGCAGGAGATGTATGGAGTGATAACTATTTATCAGTTTCAATATTTACTTTGAGCTGCTGTTGCAACCCTTTCTCTTCAGGATCTTCCCAGCATACCCGTGTGCTACCAATTGGGCACAAAACATTCCGACATTAATTGATGAAGACAGTAATTCCACGACAGTAATATTGACTCGGAGACATTAACCTCCGGCTGTGGGGCTGGGAGTTTTGAAATGTGATCTCCGCAGCTGTAGTTATAATTGTTTTATGTCACATTGACCCGGCATGTTTACGATTTTTAACAACTGTCTTGAAAAGTCCAGGGACATCTGTTGAGAGTTTAATTGTGAGTGTAAAAAAAAATCATTAAAGGCACAGTCAAGAGATCAATTTTCACAGTGCTTAACACAGTGGCATCAGGCGGTGGGGAATCTGGCGACAGGACTGATTTAGTCTCCCAAGTCGCAGAACAGGGCACCGGGAGACATGGGGTATGAAAGATACTTGGGATGAAAAAGGAAAGGGAGGTGGAGCAGGGGAAGAAGGGAGAAAGGTGCAGCGAGGGACAGGACAGAAGGAATGAGAAAACGCGCCTTTCCCCTCCCGTGCCCAAGGGTCGTCGCCCCTGGAGTTAGGCTGCCCCCAGCAGAGGCGGGTGAGGGCGCCCCGTTTCCCTCGGGCCCGGCTGGGGACGGGGAGGAGGACACCACAGGCGCCCCACTCTGAGCGCCGGGTCCGAGCAGCTCCGGGGACCAGCAGCCCGAAGCCACTGGCCGGCGAGTTTGCGCGGCTCTCGGCAGCCACTTTTGTTCTCCGCTCGGGGCGCCGGGCCGCGGCGGGGAGGAAGTGCGCACGCGCGGGCGGGGCGGGGGCGGGGCGGGGCGGGCGGCGGGCCCCGGCACCGCCCCCTGCCGCCCCGGCCCGCTCCATCCGGGCACTGCCGAATTAGCATCGTGCCGAGGCACAACTTTGCCGAGGCCCAGCGAGATCCAGGCGCGCGCGCCGGAGGAAATATAGTCCCTGCCGGCGGGCGGCTGGCGCGGGCGGCGGCGGGGGGCGCGCGCGGGGCTGCGCGGGGCTCCCGGCGCCGGGGGGCCATGCGCCGGGCCGCGCTGGCAGCCCGGGGACCCCGCGCAACTTGCCCCGCATCCTGAGGAGTTGGGGCGGTCGCGGGCTCGGTGCCGCGGCGACCGGCCGCCTTTCTTCCCTCTCGCCCGCCCCCCTCCCTTTCGGCTGTGGAGGAGGGGGCCCGTGTCCCCCCTCCTCCGAGCCCCGGTCCGCTCCCGCGGGGTCCCGAGCCTCCAGCTGATCCGCACAAGTTCCCGGGAGCAGGGGCCAAAGTGAGCGCAAAGTGCTACCCAAGTTGCCGGGATGGAGCTGCAGAGCCGGCCCGAGGCGCTCACCGTGGAACTCGCGCGCCACCAGGTAGGTGGCTGGGGGCGCGGGGCAGGCGCGGGTTGGAGAGGGGGGAGTGGTTTGGGGAGTGGAGGCTCCTGCGACTCGAGCGTGGCGTTCTCTTTCTCTGGTCGCCAGGTCCCTCTGGCTGTGGTGCCGGGAACGAGCCCCTTCCTAGAGCCTGTCTTGGGGCAGGGGAGGTATGCATGGCTCGGCCCCCTTCTTGGCTCCCCCTCCACCCTCCTCCTGCGCGGTCCTGCACTGTTCGGGGCTCCAGGGCTCACAGTCCCCTTTCCCGGCATCTTCCGTTAATCGCTGCAGAGACTGCCTGACTAGGGTAGCCGGGAGGGGTTGCATTCGTGAGCTTGTCCCGGGGAGGGGAAGCGTGGACAGCCCCCTTACAGCCCTCCCCTTCGTCCCCTTCTCGCGCGGACTCCTGCAGTATTCGCAAAAGTAGTTTTGGTGATTGTTGGTCCGGGGAGCGGCGGCGTGGCGGCCGGCGCCGGAGCGGTTTCGCGGCGTGCGCGTGTGTGTGTTGGGGAGATTAGGACGCGACTTGAATATTTATGAGCTTTGCTCGACACGGACTCGCCGTGTTTACTTGGCTCTTTGTTCCGCCCCCTCCCCTGGCACACTCACACTCACTCGCACACGCACCCCGGCCTGCAAACTTGCACGGCTCGGGGCGCGCCGCCGGGTGGCCTCGGCCCCCGCCCCGCCCCGCGAGCTGCCCCGATGAGGCGGCAGCCACAGGTAAGCGGCCCCGCGCGGCACTGCCCGGCCGCGGCGCGTGCGGGACGCGGCCAGGGAAACTTGGGGCGCGCTGCGACCGTCTTGGCCCTTGGGGTGCCCGGCAGGGTGCTGTGGCCCGCGAAGCTCCGGGCGCCCCGGACCCCCGGCCTGCCGGCCTGAGCCCACTCCCCCGTGTTTCCGCAGAACGGCGACCTCAAGAAGCAGCTCCACGAAAGGCAGCCGCGGATCGCAGCGCTCAGCGACAAACAAGTAAGCGAGGGGGTCTGCCCCCCACTCGAGGCGAGGGGTCGGGGAGGGGTCTCCGGGCACTTTGGCAGCACCGTAAAAAGTGCCAGCGTGGGCGCCACACGCGCAGACTCCCCCAGGGGTCTGTCTCCGGTCCTCAAAGTTATGCGCCCCCCACCTTTCTGGGGAGAAAGAGCCGGTTCGTGGCGATGGATGGGGGAGCGCGAGGCCCTGCCAGTGGCCGAAAGAGACAAGCTGCACCTCCAAGGCGCCGGCAGCCCGGCGTCCATTTTGAGTTGGTGGACATGTTTTTGGAACGTGTAAATTCCCCCGGCTCGGCGTCCCCAGCCCCGCACAGGGTGGGAGTGGGGGCGGAGGACGGCGGTCACTGGAGCCTGGACGTCAAACTACTTGGAAGCAATCCCTGGCTTCCCTGGCAGGTCTCGCTTTAAAATCCTTCCCCGGGCGCCCCCCTCCCCTCCACTTCGCCGGCTTCACTTTTTATTCTTGGAATCTGACGCCAGCTCCCGGGAACAAAAGAAAGGCGCCCCCGAGACCCCCCCGGTTCTGCCCCAACTTTGGTCTCCGGGTCTTAGGGGTAGATGGGGACCCACCAGGCGCTCCCGCGGTGGGGGGCGCGGCGGCCGACCCCCGCGCGGCCTCCTCGGGGGAGGAAAAGTTGTCCATTGTGACTTAGTTGCGCTGAGCTCAGCGCTCCGGGTTTCAGCACCACGAACAGACGCCGCCGCCGCCGCAGCTCGGCCGGCCGCGCGCCCCCGCCCCCGCCGCCCCTCCCCCGCCGCGCCCCCGCCGCGCCCCCGCCCCTTCCCGCCGCCGAGCCGAGAACTTTGAGCGGCGCAGCCAATGGCGCTCCCGGGGCTCCGAGGCGGCGGGCGGGGGCGCCTCTGCTCCGCGCCCTCCGCCCGCCTGCGGCCCGCCCCCGCCCCGCGCCCCCTGGCCATCGATCGCGCTTCCTTCGGAATGCCGCCGCCGCCCGCCCCAAACTTGGACGGCTCGGCGCCCTCCCCCGCGGCCCGCGCCCCCTCCCCGGCGGGCTGCCCGGCGCGGCAGAGGCGAGGACGCGGCCGGCGGGGCGCCCGCGGCCCCGAGAGGCAGAACTCCGAGGCCCGGTGCTCCTCCCGAGTCTTTAAAGTTGAAAAGTGGTGGGAGGGGGCGTGCGGGCGGCGAGGAGGCGACCGGAAAGAAAGATGGCTGTTCCGGCGGGTCCGGCGCGGCCGGGGGCGCCCGGCTGGACGGCGGGGTTGGGACGCAGGCGTTAACCCCTTTCTGTCGGAGCCGCGGCCCCCCACCCCCCGGCTGCGCGCCCCCGTCCGGGAGTGGAAGCTTCCATTCCCGCCGGAGGGGGGCCCGGCGCGCGGCCCCGGCGAAGTCGGGGAGTTCGCGGGGGGAGGGGACCCAGGCCCGGCATTACCATTTTGATTGCTTCGTTGCCATTTTTGGAGGGGGAGGGGTTGGAAGACCCTTCTCTGCAGAGCACAAAGATGTTTAATCACTGTGTAGGATCAAATCGGATACTTCCTTTAAAAAAAATAGAGCCATCACCAAATCTGGTGTAGAGTAATAGCTGAGGGTTACTAAGCTCCTTTTTCACTAGATAAAACGGCAAGTTGTTGACTCTTACGCTCTGAGTAGATTTAAAACGGAAGCCAGGAACCCAGCAGCTTTCATGGCAACAATGTCTTTATGTATGCGCTACGTGGCAATAGTTTTACTATTTGGAGTGGCTCTTCGGAGCTTAGGTTTGATCATTTCCTCTGTATTGTAGCAACTGTTTCGAGGCTGTTTAAATTTTTATGATGATAGTAAATGAGTAGCTATTTATTATCCGACATGCTGGAATTTAGATAAGGCTGAAAGAAACATTTGAAAATCCAGTTTGAAGGTGGTGGAGCCGCTGGGGGAAGGAGCTTGCCGACTCAGGCTGCCTTTGCCTTTAAATTTGAACTCGGGAAGGATGCCTGCGAACGGAGGCTTACACCTCCATCTTTGTGTGTGTGTGTGTGTGTGTGTGTGTGTGTGTTTAAAAAGAAAGAAAGGAAACAAGGAAACTTTTGTTCCCTGGCCTTTTAAAAATGTTTCTGTTTTAGATGACTAAAAATAACATCTGGTAAGCAGCCAGGGTTTGGCCTGCCATCGGAACTTGTGTTTGTAACTGCAAGTGTGTTGCTTTTCCGGTTCCCTTTGTGGCATTTTATATAACAAGGGCTCATAAAAGGGAGGGGAGGGGGCTGAGGCCGGGTTCAGCATGCTAATCAAGCTGCCCTCTCTCCCCAGCTGGCTGTTGCATCTTTCAGAGGTCACCTATGTCTTGAGTTGGGTGGACTTAACATTTACCCCCTCCCTCTTTCCTTGGAGACTTCCGTGGTGATTGGCAGCTTGGCCTGGGAAAGGTAGAGGTCCACATTTGGAGGTGACTGGGCTGTGCTAGAGCTTTGAAGAGGCTCTGTGGTTGGATACCCCAAAACTTGTCTAGGAGGAGCTGAAATGTGGGAGTAGGAGTGAAAAAGCTTGTATGTCAGAGTTGGATTTTTACTTAACATAAAATTAAAGGTAGAATTCCTTTATAGAGTTACTTGGGGAAAAAAAATCTTAACCACCTTGGGAGATTTCCTTTTGTGTGTGTGCTGCCCCCACTTGGAGTATCAGATATAAAGGTTAAGTTTCAATTAAAAGTGCCCGTGTGGAGGATGGTGAACTAGATAGTAAAGCGAACGGATGACCCCATTATACACGTGTTAGAAACAGCAGCAGGAGCAGTCTTCAGGGCCTGCGTCAGCCTCCCATTCATGCCCTTTACTGCTGGGATGTCCTCAGTTACTTCTAGATGTATAGATAAGCATTTAAAGGACTCAAAATCAGGTAGTTTGTTGGTCAGAGTGGATAGATAAATCGTGTCTAGTTTTCCTCTCATCATTGGGGGCTGTGTGCCATGGGACCCCCCTATCTGAAGAGGGAGTTCATATTTTCTCCTTGGGGGAATCAAAAAAGCACAGGGAAGTTGGTCATGAGCTGAGCTGTACCAGGGGACACAGGCAGGCTGGGCTGGGAGTGGCTTGCACCTCAGTGCTGGGCTGCGTCTGGTGAGTTTGGACCCCTCTTCTTTAACAAGATGTGATGTGTGAAGACTCCATTAGCTGCTCCAGTGGTTTTATGCCATGAATCTGCAGCACATGCAGAGAAGCAGTAACATTTTTATCTAAATTGTCAAGCAACAAGCACTTCCGTGTAAATAACAGACCCATCACGAACACTGGAGGTTTCCTTCCCCCCTTTTGGAGTTCTTGGTGTAGCATTTCGATGTCATGTGAGGTGGTATCTCCAGATCTGACTTCATGCAATCTTGCTTGAACAGAGTTAGAAAGGTCTTGTGTTTAAACTTGAGTTCACATTCGTGTGGACTTGGTAGAGAGACCCTGGAGGTGAACTTGGGGCCTTGCGCATTGCCCCATCCATCGATTTGATGGACTCTGGGTTCCCAGGGGCTGTCCTCCAGCTCAGCAATAAAAATCTGTCTTCTTGAAAGGCGCTGTGTATGTGGCACTCCCTTGGGCACTAAATCGTGTCTTCCGCATGATTCACTGGTCACGTCGAACACAGAGGGGTTCCACCTAGAAGGCTCCACCAGATGAAGCCCGCAGCGGGTTTATTCCCAGAGCACTCCCCTCCAGGATGGCCTTTGCTTGGTCAGAGGACGTTCTCTTTTCTAAGCTCTCTTCCCAAGCCTGCTCCCCTCAGGAAAGTAAGGCTTAATCTTCTTTGAGTGTCCCCCCTCGTGCTTGAAACAGCATTATTTAATATTACAGGCTAGAGACCAAATTAATGCCAACCCCAAAGGCTCCATGTCTCACCCTGTGTGGGTGAGAGCGTGGGGTTGGACCTCCCCGCTTCACCAGCGGCAGCCGCCTGGCTCCTTTCCACCTGAGCCCTTCTCTTGGGCCCCACTTCCTCCATGCCCCTACCACCCTGGGAAGATGGCAGGACAGTTTTATTTATATACAGGTTGCATGTGTCATTCACCTGTAGAAAGTGAACCATTTGGGGACTTCATACTTCCGGGCACCTTTGCCCCTGTGCATTTCTTAGTGTTCATCACCCAGAAAGGGAACTGTTTGGCTGCCCTGCCCCCAACCCCCAAGCGACTGTCCCCTGCTCTCTAAAGTGGCCTGCTGTGGACTTCCCACCTGGGATCATAACCACACACAGGGAGCCTTTGGCGGCTGCTGCTTTCACTTACCATGAGGCTTCAGGGGTGGCCCTGGTTGTAGCGCCTGTCGGTACTTGGTTCCTTTCTGTGTCTGAATGATCTCATGGATGTTTGGATGGGCTCCACCTTGACTTGTGAGAGTCGCGTGCAGGACCTCTTGTTCCTGGTGTGTTCTTCACCAGAGTGAGTGCCTTGATCAGAGTGTGATCACCCTGTTGCCTGCTCACACCCTTCAGGTGGGATTCCATTGCTCTCTGGGTGGAACCCAGGGGCCCTGCCCACTGCCTGTCCTCTGCAGGGGTGGGGGGCTTCCACCGCACTCTTTCTTCTGGCAGCGGGGGCCCTCCCTCCTGCAGTGGTGTCTTGATCTGATTGTGAGCTCTCTGCAGGTGGTGGTGGGTATCTGCTCAGAATCAGCCCAGGGTTGTTCCCCATGTTTTGGGGGCAGGGAGGAACATGAAGATTGGTGGTGGTGATGCGATAGCCCCAGAGGAGCCCAGCCTGTAGTGGGCAGGCAGTGAATGAGTGGCCTCCAAGGTGAGAGACCAGCTCCCAGCCCTTGCAGACTCTACAGAGGAGTGTGGGTAGTTGTTTCTCCAGGAACTTCCGGAAAAGGTCTGTGAAGATTGCGCCCTAGGAAGACTTGCCTCGTTTCTGGCCCTGAGATGGAGGACCGCTTCCTGGAGCAGGTTGCCTGGGTAGGTGTCCCCAGGTCCCTGGCTATGGGCAGTGGAGCTGGTGGTCGGAGGAAAGGGCCTGAGGAACCTACAGGGGGGGCAGGTGTGTGTGAGGATTTCCTGGCAATGAAACCATGAGAGAGGAGGAGAGAGGTGTGAGCCGTGGCCGGAGCAAGGAAGGTGTCTGAGGCTGGGTGTGATGTGGGGCTCCTGCAGTGGCCAGGGGCCCCAGGGCCTGACAGGAGGGTGTGTGCAGTGGGACGGGAGATTCCAAGGGGGGAGAGTGGAGGAGCCCGAGCTCCCCTGGCAGGTGAGCGGCGTAGCCTCCTGCTGCATGTGTAGGAAGCTGCGTGCAGGGCCCGTGCTGTGCGTCCAGGGAGCAGAAGGCTGGGGGCCGGTGCAGAGCACCAGTGGCCAGTATGATCAGATGGGGAGGGCGGGGACTGTAGGGGACCCCCTCCTGCTGGCTCTAGGAAGATGGCTCTGGAAGTCCCCACAAGGTGACTCAGTGGGTAACTGCTTAAAGAAAACAAAAGTGTGTGCGTGTAATGTGCACACGTCTATATTAGATGTAGTTACATTTTATTTTGAATTTATTTTTGTTGACCATACATAATATGTAATAATAAATAACAAATATACTTATATCGATATTTATCAATAACCCGATATATACAAATCCTGTGTAATACATGTAAGATCAGTCTAGGATGATGTCACTAAAGTGAGAGGAAGGATCTGTTTTTGAAGTCAGGAAATTAATTACTGTTCTGTTCTGAAGGGAGGTATTACTAAGAAGGCGACAACCGGCAGTCTATTATTTCTATAACATGTAGAAGATAAAGGAGAATTCTACTTAAAGTTTTTGTTGTGAAGCAAGATGTGTGCCGGGGAAAAGCACAGGGTTGGAGATGGTAACACAGAGGGTCCCCTCCTCATTGCCCAATGGCTCAGGGACGCCATTGGCATCAGGCGTCAGTGTTTGAGGGCTGTGCTCTGTCCACACGCACACCTGGACAGCACAAGCAGGCACTGAACCTGTGTGCACGCCTGCCGCAGTGTTGGGCACGTCTGTGGGAAGTAGCTGGAGTTAAACCCTTGAGTAGCTCCCAGCAGATCCTGGGGACGTGGGGTGGTGGTAAGTGACGCCTCATTCTTGCTGGTGTTTCCCCTGGTCTCTGCTCACAGGCGTGTTCTCAATGCTCGGGAGCAGGTGTCTCTAGTTACCTGTCCCCCACCGAGGCGTCATGGGACGCCTGGCCACCAGCAGTGGAGGTTGGCGTGCTCCGTGGGGCTCGTGGGTCAGCTCCAAGGAGGTGGCATTTGTGCTTGGGGAAGCGGGGCAGGCAGATCGTGCACGCTGCCCAGTCCGGCTTCAGCGCCCTCTCTAAAGATGCTGTCCCTCGCCTGGGTGAGTCTTTTCCGCTGGATAGACAGAGAATGGCGGCTACCCAGGGTCAAACAGCTCTGGACCAGAAGGGGACTGTAGTTCTGGCCCCTGGCCCCGGGCGCCCATGTCTTGGCCCCAGTGTCTCTCTTTTAGTCACCGTGTTATCAGGTATGAGGTAACATGGCTGGAAGAACCAAGGCCCCGAGAGCTATGAACCCAGCCTGGCAAGTCCTCCTGTCCTCTGAGCTGGTCTCCAGTCCATGACGTGGGGGCTGTAATGAGACCCCCTCCCAGGTTCCCGAGCTGAGGTGGCGGTGGGTATGGAGGGCACTGAGGGGTCAAGTGCGGGTGAACCTGAGCGCTCCCCCTGCCGGGCCTGGCTGACCCAGGACGTCCCCACTCGAGGTGTGCTTCTCTTGCCCTGGGGGAGGTTGCTGGTGACCGGTCACTGCACCGTCCTCCTCAGCCAGGCCGCAGCGCTTGCTCTGACATTCCAACACCTGCTGTCACAACCATGCAGCAGATTTCAAGGAGGTTTGAACTTTTTCAGTGAGGTGACCGATGATAGCTTTGGCCCCGAGATGTGACCTTAGAGCTGCTGGCCGTGGTGATTAGCCCCGTGCCTTAGTGCCTTCCTCGGGCGCCGCCGTCTGTTCAGGAACCGAGTCCTGGGCTTGGTGCCTTTCTCATCTCACTCGTGCAAGTGGTGGTCTGCGTGGCTGCTCCCGGCTCTGTCCACGCTCTGTCGCATGCGGCTGGTCTGGGTCCTGCCTCAGCCATGGAGGCCCTGGACGAGCAGCAGTGTCTTAGTCACCCTGGTCGCCTGCAGGGGTGGGAATGGGCCCCGGCCGTCTGTGGCCTGGACACAGCCACTGGAGAGTGCTGCTCGGCCTTCTTGCCTTCGTCTTGAGAGGCCTGCAGCAGAGAGGTCTGCGGCCCAGGCTCTGAGCTGGACAGGCCCAGGTGGAAGCCACCCCGTCCCCTGGCAGCTACGTCCTGGGCAGGGTTCGCCTCTTCAGAAGCTCCGGTTCCTGCCTGGTGAACGGGAATAGCAGTGCGCCGCCCGTCAGCACAGGGCTTAGTGTGGTTTGTGCCCAAGAAATGATCCTAAAGAGGCGACAGGAGAATTAGGTGAGCTGGCACCTTGAGTCCTGCGCCCTGCATGCGTGTGGCTTGACCCCACCTGCTGACACTGTAGGAACCAGTTTCCTTGGAGGTCCCTCTGCGGAAGGCCTGCTGCTGGTTTCTGTTCTGCTCAGGAGGAGGCTGAAGCCTGGAGAGGTCCAGTGGCTCACTGAGGTCACCCTGCTCTGGGCCGCCGGCTCCGGGCTCTGGGATCTTGACCCTGGGGAGGAGCAGCGGTACTTTATGAGGAGCTGCGCGTGGACTCACTGCCCACTGTGCGTGGTGGAGGCAAGCTGAGTTGGTGTGCTGGAGGGGAGCCCCTGCAAGTCAGCGGCCATGAGTCCGAGTCTGCCCTGAAGAAGGAAGTGGAAGCAGTTTGGAGGAGGTCTGGGTCGAGTCCCTTCCTCTCCCGGGAGCACCTGCTTGAGGAGCGTGTGGCAGGCTGGGGACGGGGGAGCCTCTGCAGTGAAGCAGCCCCACCAGCAGGAGCTGGGCTGACCCAGAGCACAGCCCCCTGACGGGCAGCGAGCCTGGTCTGCTGCCTCTGCTGCTTCCTCGGGGTGCCTGACCCGAGCCCCTGGGTGTGTCGGGTGCTGCCGTCGTCTCGTTATTACTGACGTGATTTTATGCATTAAGGGAGAGGCTTCATCTCATTTCGAAATGGCCTCTATTCTCTGAAAGAACAAATATGCTTCCTTAGGATGTTTTATTGGCAGTTACTTACTGTTGGGTAGTAGCCGTCTCCAGCGGGGTAACTGCTGACGCAGCTTCGCTCTGGTTACACCCCTGACTGCCAATGGCAGGCATTGCTCGCGGTCTCGCAGGGGCCGTGCTTTACATAATCATTTCTATTTTTTGGCTTGGCGCTTGTGCGGGTCTTGTTGAGACGCAGTGGGAAGGGGTGCTTCCCTTGGGGATTTTTACATTTTTGCCCAGGGTTGTGTTGAACCTCATCCTGAAGAAGGGCAGGAGGAGCCAGCCTGGCTAGGTCCTGGTCTCTTAGTGCTACTTGCCAAACAGGGTCGTCCTGGGGACGGGTGCCCCATGGGCTGGTGTGATCCTGATGTGCGGCAGAGCGGCTGAGTGAGGGAGCTCTCATCCAAGCTACTTTAGGAACATCATATGGGAAAGAGGAGGCCGTTGGGCCAGAGGTAGCATTGAGAGAATCGGTGGGGCTTTGGAGTGCACCTTGTCTTACACAGGGGAACCCGAGGGCACGGGTGGGCTGTGGGGCAGAGGAGTCAAGTCCAGGGACGGAGCTAGTCCTCCACCGATCACACTGTGACCTCGGGGGAATCCTGCTGTTTATTTCCACAGCAGGATTCAGTTTGCTGGAGTTTTCTGTTGGAAGCTGCTTTCCTGGAGCGAGCGTAGCCCTGTGAGAGAGGTGTGGGGATGTCCTGTGTGCCAGCAACAGGGTCACCAAGGGAGGATTCTGGCAATATCCTATTCATTTCAGAACAGTTGTCAGACACTCAGAGCAGGTGACTTCCAATTTGCACAAGTAAGAGGGCCACCTTCCCCAGCCTCATGTGTTCAGAATTGTCTGCTTGTGAAACCTGTGGAATCGGGAGTGGCTGCTGGTCTGTGGGGTGGGTAAGAGTCCAGTCTCTGCCCCGGGTGCATCAGAGGACCTATGCGCCGTGTGCCCCCCAGTCCAGGTGCACATCTTCCTGCTTGCAGGGGTCCAGGTCCACTGTGGGCTGTGAGGGGTGGTCAGCCCCCGGAGGGAAGAGGAGCTGATGGCTATAACGGGGCAGTTGGCTTTGGGGGTCTTGAGTGTGGTAGCAGAGGGGTCTGTTGGCTGTCACTGGCAGAGCTGGGAGAGGCTGTCTGCCCCAGGAAGGAAAAGGGCATAGGGCAGGGGAGCAGGGAAAGGGGGAGAGAAGGGTTTCTCCTTGAAGTCGTTCAGGCAGAAAGCCAGCCTACACATGCAAAGGAACTTGGAAATGTAATTAAGGATATGTGCGGATATATGCTGTGATCCAGGATTTAATGTGAGATGGAGCTCACCAAGTGACAGGCAGTGGTTCCCACAATCAGCCACACCAGCGCTCGCCCGGGAAGAGTGTGCCCTGGCGGTGGCACAGAGACGCGCCGTGTGACCCCTTTTGCTGCCATCTGACAGCCCCGCGGCTGCAGCATTCTCTCCACCTCCCGTCTTCCACTGCAACAAGGTCCCGGCTTGGAAGGGCCTCAAGTGACAGGACAGTCACTGGGGCCACTGTGGACTAAGGCCAGAAGGCCCCGGAGATTGTCACGGCTGCAGGTGCTGGAGATGACAGCTGTGGGCATGTTGGAAGGCTGTGGGAAGGAGCCACCTGTGGCTGGGGCTTTAGAGACAGACCCAGGTACCCAGGACGTCCAGCAGAGGGGACCAAAAGGGGACCAAAATGACAGGGCTCTCTGTGCCTGAGGCACATCCCTTAGGCCTGGGTGGTTCTGTGTGTCCAGAAGAGGATGCCTGGTGAGGAGGGCACTGGCAGCCCGAGTGTGAGCATGTGCCATTCAGCACGTGCCTGCTCTGTGCTGGGGACACGGCTGTGGACAGGATGGGCCCCAGGGGTGCTCCCAGGCAGAGGGGGAGACAGGTGCTACTAGGTGAGCATAGTTAACAAATGTGGAGGCTGGGCGGGGGTGGGGCAGTGGGGAGTTGTAGAGGTGACCAGGTCTCCCTGCGAAGGCAGCTTTGGCTCAAGCCCTGCAGGAGTTGGAGGGAGCCGGTGGCCTTCGTGGGAGGAAATGGCCTGTGCTTCCCGACAGCTAGCATGGCTGGGGTGGCCGGGGGTCATGAGTGTGAGGAGACGGAGCCAGTGGGATGGTGAGGCCACTCCTGCCTTCCAGTCGGGTGGAGCAGCTAGGGGAAGTGCTTGCGGGCTGGGAGTGACCCTCGGGCTGGCTCCTGCCAGGCTGGAGGAAGAGCTGCCCGCGGGAGCTGGTTACTAGAGGTCTTTGCCTGCCCACCCACCACTCAAGCCCGAAGGAGAACCAGCCCCAGCTGGCACCAGGGTGGGGGCAGCGTGGTTCTCCCGCATGCCAAGGTTCTGGGTTCAGAAATCCTGTGGCTGTGAAGGATTCTGTGGCTGCCCACTGACAACCTGGGGTCCCCAGTCTTGCACAGGGAGAGTGCACTTTCGCCTCCCGTGTTCGTGTGACATGGCCTCGGGCAGCTTGCTCACCTGTCCTGCTTGGTCTCCTGGTATATGGAATGGGCAGGGCAGTACAGCCAAAAGGGACACTCCTGCAGGCTGATGTGACTCCCCTGAGTTCCCTGCCACATTTCCTCCAGTGTTGACCCCTGGCTGCGTCTCCCTTCAGGGCCAGCTGGGTGGGCAGCCACCCTGACCTTGTAGGCTGGGTCTGGCATCCCTCCGCTGGCCTTGCTCCCCTTGGTAGCTCCATTATGTGGGCAGGACCCTTCCATCACCTCCTGCCCACAGGCAGCATCCTGCGTGGTGGCTACTTACGGCTGGCCATCACTGGGAGGGTCCAACCTGGACGTGTTGAGGCTGCATCCTTGATTCTCAGATGCTTGGGCTCCATGATGATCCCCAAGATTCAAGGCCACGAGACTCGGGTTTGTAGAATAGTCCAGGGTCCCAGGGCATAGGAGTCCAGTGTGAGACTGTAAGACCCCACAGGTTGCGTGACCAGGGAGCTGTTGGGGTTCTTCCAGGGCGTCTGTCTCCCATTCAGTTAACTAAGTGGAACTCAGATCTGTTACTATATGTGAAATTGTCCTGCAGCACCCCTCCCCGTGCCCTAGCCTGAGCCAGGGTCTCGCTGAGGTTATTTTACCAACGTGCTCTGCTGAGTGGACTTCATGGGGCACCCGGCCTCTCATACTGGGGATCTAATTATAAACAAAAGGGACGGTACCAAATAAGCTGCCTTGGGAGGGAGAAGAGTCTGGCAGCCTGGTTTAAAGTGTCCTTTAATGAACTTCTTGGTACTTGTATCTTAGCAACACATTTTATTACATCCCGGCGCGGCCGGACTTACTGTGCAGTAATTTATCCCCCTACCCCCACCCCGTGCACCCCCACCTCGGTGACTGGAGGGAGGAATGCACCCACCCGCTCTCCCGAGGCTGTGATTGCCTCTCTTCGGCTTTGTTTAATTGATGAAAAAGGTAAACAAGGCGCTGGGGGCCAGGACCTTGCTGGCTGGCAGGAACCAGTGAAGAGGGGAGGTGAAGAGGGGAGTGTGGCTGTGGCCGGGGCGGAGGTGGGGCCGAGCACGGCCAGTGCCCCACACTGATGGCTGGTGCCCCATGCAGCTGCTGCAGGCCCCATCACAGGGGCGCTGATGTGCGCCCCTGGGCTTGGGCATTTCTATCTGGACTTTCTTGTGGTGACACTAATATGCATATGATGGGCAGAAGGGGGGACGTGGGTAACTCCTTGTGATCTTCAGCCTGTAAGTGGGGATGGGGAGGTGTAGCCAGGGCCACCTCTGGACAAGGCAAGTGGAGGGCAGCACAGGAGAGGAAGAGGGCGGGGTGCTGGGCGAGGCACTGGGCTGGGGGATCAATCCCCCCGCGCGGCTACTCCTGAGCACAGGGACCTGGGTCATTGCTTTCCTTCCGAGCTGTAACTGTCCTCTGCTGAGCAAGTTCCTGAGGCCACAAACTAGGGGCTTCAAACAACAAAGTATGTCTCTGCGAGTTCTGGGGGCCAGAAGTCTGAGGTTGCATGTGAGCAGGGCTGTGCTCCTTCCGAAGGCTCTAGGGAGGGCCCTTCCTGCCTCCCCCAGCTGCAGGGCTCCCTGCGTTCCTTGGCTTGTGGACGCATCACTGTGGTCTCTGCCTCTACTTCAGCTGGCCATCTTCCCTCAGCATCTGCCTCGGTGTCTTTAGGGGCCATGCTGATCCAGAATGACCTCAACCTGATTGTCTCTGCAAAGACCCTCTTTTCAAATAAGTTTGCATTCTGAGTGTCCTGATGGATGGAGTTTTGGGGTACTGCTCAATCCAGTGTAAGCTGGCCATGCCCAGCCATGCTGGACACTGTGAGCTCCTCCTGGGTGTGTCCCAATGGCCAGGAGCTGAGCTACACATTGCAGTTTGAGCGGTGCAGTGACTGTGTTTTCCGAACTTGGTGGTAACAGATGAGGAAATCGAGTCCCACAGAGCCAGGCAGTTTATAGAAGCCGCAAAGCTCCTAGGAGGTGGGGCGGGGAGCATGCCTGCAGGCTGGGTGGCCACAAGGAAGGGCAAGAGGCTGCCTGTTCCTCCTTCCATCTGTCCTGCCTCTGAACAGCCTTTCCTTGCTACTGAATGAGGGTGAATCAGGGTGAAGCCCTTGGCTGGCTGGTTTTCCAAAGACGCGTACACGTTAATGTCACACTCTTTACTCGGAGAGCCACAGACTGGGGCAAGCCCCAGATTTTCCAGGATGTTCCTGACTCCCAATGTTCAGAATAGCTGCCAGATAACAGTGTCAGAGCTTAAAGCTGCTGTGCCACTCATGAGAGCAGGTCCAGCAATGTGTCACTCAGTTCTTGGCTGTTGGGACACACCCATGAGGACCCTATGGCATCCTGTGTGGTGGGCACCCCAACAGTCCCATCTTCTCAACTCTAGTCTGGCAGATGCACTGGGTTGAGCAGCGTCCCCCCCAAACTCTATCCTTCTGGAAACTCAGGTTGTGACCTTATTTGAAAAGAGGGTCTTTGCAGATGCAATCAGGTTGAAGTCACTCTGGATAAGTGAGGCCCCTAAAGACACCAAGGCAGATTGTAACAAGCACCCACCTCCAAGCACTGCACTTGGGGTCCATGTGGGTGGAAAAGCTCGTTTCTGAGCTGCAGGTGGTTTTGTAGTGGCTGGTCCCCGGCTGTGGCCTGTGCTTCTCATTGAGCAGGAGACTAGGGAAGAGCCCATGGTCTTTGAGTCAGTTTCTGCATCTGTAAAATGGGGATGAAATGCCTGTCACCTCATAGGGTGAAGATGAAGGGAAGCAGGACAGGTCCAGCCCTGGGCGTGGAGAGCACAGGGTGGGCTGACCAGGCCAGCACGGTCTGAGCCACTGCTACAAGGCCAGTTCAGGGTCAGGTGGCCAGCTTCCTCCTCTCCCCTACCACCTTTTCACGTACCTGGCACCTCATGTGCCTGGGTGCTCTGGTACTGGGGAGGAACTGAGATCTCTGCTGGCAGGAACAGGAAGTGGGCTGTGGGGCCGCAGCTTCTCCATGGGGGGCTGAAGGCACAGAGGCAGCACAGACTGCTGGCTGGGCCCCGGCTCCCGCTTCCCCTCAGAGTCCAGGTGTTGATTCCTCAGATGGAAGGACATCCTAGAGGTTCCTGTCTCCTGGATGTGTTCTGAGGCCTATGGGATGGTGCATTTGGGGGTCACTTGTGTGGGCATCTGCCCAAAGCAAGCTAACCAATGATGGGGCAGGACAGTAGGAGGGCTGTGGGGTGGATCCTCCTGCTTCTGTGCCGGCTGGGGGCTCAGGCAACCCTTAGCCACTCCGGGTGGCTCAGTCTGAGTCGATCCGCCTATGCTCAGACAGCTCTTCCCTGGTTGAGGACCCTTGTCACTACTCCAGCTCTGCCACCAGAAGGCACTGAGAAACCAGGGCCAGAGCCCCCTCCCCCAGCCAACTTGCCCCCTGCTTTGTACTGTGCGTGGACCCACAGTCTCCTGCAGGGTAGAGCGCCAGGGGCCGGTTGGTGGGGAAGCTGATAGACTTCTCTCCTCACGGTAGGGCGGGAGGGGCCCTGTCCTGCCGGGTGCTCTGCCCTGCAGGGGCTCTTGGGTTTGCACACCTTCCCACTCTTGTCCCAGGGGGCCAGCAGGCCCTGCATCCAGGAGGGTGCTGTCAGCTGTGGCAGTAACAAGTGGCCCCACGCCCCACGGGGCTGCAGCGTGGCAAGGGTGAGTGGAGTGAGCCAGCGGGCCCCGGGCTCCCGGGCTCAACACAGGAGCCACCCAGCCGTTCTCCACCTGGCCCTCCGCTTCAGGGACCCCAGCTGCCCCTGCCCTCTGCCTGGGAGCCCTGTTTTGTGCCCCCCTTTCTGTCCTGCGACTGCTGTGATGTGTGGTTGAGTGGGGAGCATGTAGGGCAGCACTGCCCGCCACGTGCAGCCCTGGACACATGGTGGGACCGGGCAGGTGTGTGTGGCCTGGCCGCAGCGGTGCCTGTGCAGTTGGTTGTGAAGTCCGCTCGCTCCTCGGGGCTGAGTGTGGCTCACGCCCTCTAGTGCCCAGGTGCCTCGGTTTAGGTCCATGGTGAACACTGCGTGGAAAACCGGTGGGTCATTCGACTGTTTGTGGAAGGGCCCTCGGAGTGGAGAGCGCCTGGGTTTTCTCCCATTACTGCTGCTTCGTCATTTCTCATGGACGCCGTCTGCTCCCCACTGTGGGCTCCCGTGTCTCCCATCCAGCCTCCTGCACTGCCCCAGAGCACGCAGTCCCTGCCACAGGGCGGGTGTCCAGGGAGTGGCCGTGAGGCCTGGCGAGGGAGCAGAAGTGGTCGGGAGCTCTGGCCGAAGCCCTGGCCTCCCTAGCTGCCCCCAGCTTCCCTGGGCCCGGGAAATGCCCTTCCCTCTGGGAACTGCGGGGCATGGTTCTCCCGCCCAGGGTCCACCGCAGGAAGAGGCAGTGCCAGATTCCAGAGGCCACCACTCCTCTCCAGGAGGCGAGGCCATGAGACATCCAGTGACTGCTCCCTGTCCCCAGCTCCTAGGTGGCAGTGTGATCTTCACGTAAGCCTCCCCACTCTGGGCGGAAGGGCTCCGCCGCCCCGTGGTCCTCCTGTTGCTGGGAGTCCTTGCTGCCTCTGCCTCCCCTGTGCCTCCCCTCAAGTTACAAAGTCCTGTACGTGGTCTGACCCCCGTGTGACAGCCGCCGTCTCGGTACTTGCTGTGGGTGGGCTCTTTGGGAAAGACAAGCGCAGCAGGGCGGGTGGGGTTGGCTTTGGTTTTGTCTGGGCCACCCTGAGCACCTGTGACGTGAAGTGTCCAGGATGCTATGCGGTCACCCTGCGGTCTGCGGGAGGCAGCAGTGAGGCCCGCGGGAAGGCTCCGGAGCCTGGGGCCCTTGTAAGCCCCCTGCAGTTGGCAGGTGCTGCTCTTGCCTGAGGTGGGAGATTTTGTTAAGAGTACACTCTTGACCCAGAGTCCCCTGGGGTCCCACAGGCTGAGCTGGCCACGCGCACTGCAGGTGCCAGCGTCTCCAGGCGGGGACCTGAGTGAGTTCTATTCGAGGGTTTCTTCTTCCTCTCTTTTGTGTCTGGATTGGAGCAGTTGGGGGTGCCGAGCACCTTACAAAGGAGCGCTGCCACTGCGCTGCACCCTGGGCAGTGGTGTCCCCCACAGCGTGGCTTCAGGGTCCAGACGCTGTTCTCCCCAGAGTGGTCATTCATGGTCCTTCATGGCCTCTGAGGCCATGGCACCTCCGAGACCCAAAGTGTGCCCTGAGAGGACGGGCTACCCCCCTACCCCCTAGTCACCAGCCCCCGTCCCTTGGGGAGGTCAGGATCAGGCTGGCTAGAGGAGGGGTGTTTGCATCCGGGGGCGGAGAGCACCCCCTTTGACCCGGGTTTGGAAGGCCCAGCCCGTCCATTTTCCTTTTAAGAGCTCAGCGCTCAGCTTCCTCTTCACTAAGTGCATTTGGGGGAGACCCACCCTTCAGACCCAGGGGGAGAAGCCAGCGCAGGTGGCCCTGCTGGCCCTGTCCAGGTGAGTCTTCTGCCTGTGCCTGGGGAGCCAGCAGAGCCATCAAGCTTGGCCAGCTGGCCTGAGGGGGTCCCCATGGGGCCCAGCATGCAGGTGGAACAGACTGGCAGTCAGTCACACAGAGCCCCTCAGCTGGGTCTCGGGTGTCACCTCCTGTTCAGGGCACTCCCCTCGCCCCAAGCTTTTTAAGGAGCTGCCCCTTGCAGGGTGGTCAGGCCTCACCCCTCTCCGGCTCCCCAGGCTGTGGCTCCAAGACCTCTGCCTCTTCCCCTGAGGGGAGGAGACACACCAGGACCCTAATGCTGTTGTGTCCTATGTCTCACATCACTGGAGCACGAGCCGCGGCTCACAGCTGGTTCCCCTCCCAAGTGACGTGTCAGGGCCTCTGCCTCACATGCAGGGTGGCCAGGTGCCCGTTTCTTTTCCACTGCAGGACCCTTCACCACGCGCACACCCAGCCTCTGCGCTCTCCTCCTCGTCCCTGCCTGGCCCTCTCGGTGCCTAGGCCTGAAGTTAGGAGCGTTGGAGGCTGCACGGTGCCCTCAACAGGGACACAGCTAGTGGCACCATTGTGGATGGCCGTGGAGGCCTGACCACCTCTCAGACCCTGCCGTGGGCGCAGGCTCCTGGGTCACTCTCCTCCGGTGGCTCAGAGCCTGCCTCCACGTGCAGTCTGGGGATTTTTCCTTCCATTTTTTCTTGTTTGGACATCTTAACTTTGTTGAATAATGTGGGTCAGAATTTTATGTACATGTACACCTACAGATACAGCATGAGATTCAACACCTTGCCAATTTTACATACACGGTCCTGTGACAGCAGGTTGGTTCACGTTGTGTGGCCGTCACCCCCAGCCCTCTCCTGAGTGCCACTATCTTCCTGAGCCAAACCTTTGCCCCATTAAGCAGCACCCCCTGCTCTCCGCACCTGGCAGCCCACTCTTCCTCCTACCTTGACGACTCTGGGGACTATTTGTGTCTTTTTTGTTGTTGTAGATGGACACAACACCTTTGTTTTATTTACTGATTTTTAGGTGGTACTAAGGATCGAACCCAGTGCTCACCCATGCTAGGCCAGCGCTCCACCACTGAGCCCAACGCCAGCCCCCCCCATGTCTTTTTAGCATATTTCCCCTAACACAATGCTTTCGAGGTCCATCCATGTTGTACTGTGTACCAGAATCTCCTCCTTTTCTAAGGCTGAGTAGTTTCCCACTCCATGGATTGCATTTGTCCAGGACACGGGGCTGTTGTGGGTAAGGTGCTGGGTCTGTCTGCAGCTCTGTGGGATTACACCCCGATGGGACTAGATGCTTCCTGGGGCCATCTCAGTGGTGCAGAGGGCAAGCCAGAGTGAAATCGAAGTGTTGCCAGTTGTCTCTGGGGACAGTCCAGCGTGGCCACTGTCCACCACACTGTGTCCTGTGACTGGGGAGTCATAATCCTGACCTCACTGCCAGGGAATTCAGGTGCCTCCCGCTGGCTCCCCAGCCCCTGGCAGGTCTCTGCCCTGGAGGAGGTGGGCGTGTGCAGAAGCTTCTTGGCTTGGTCTGTAGACACAGGGGCCGACACGTCCTGCCTGCTTGGGGATTTCAACACAAGTGTGGGACTGATTCCCGGGTCTTTCACTCATTAGCAACAGCCAACATCTGTGCATCAGGCTTTGCCACCACTGGTAGCTGCAGAAACATCACATTTTAGGGTAAGAAAGCTAAGGTTGAGGACCGGCACGCGCTGTCCCCATCCCCCTCGCTTGGCTGTGAGGATTCGGCCGCCTCAGAGCGAGATGCACTGCTGAGGATCAGCTGCCCAGGCCTGCGGTGGCCTTGCTTTGGAGACGGCAAGCTAGCTGCCCATCACAGAAGGAGCCCAGCTGCGGGAAGGACTGAGGGGCCTGGAGGGCTCTGGCATTGTCAGCTGTACCCAGGGGGCAGAGCTGGGAGGGCCTGGCCTGTGGCAGGGCTGGAGAGAGGTGGTTTCTGGTCCTGTGTCTTGACTCTGCCTTCTGGTGCTGGCTTCAGGGACATCTGTGTCCCCAGTGTTCCCAGGGGCCCCCCATTCTCACCTCTGCCCCAACTCCATCCTCATCTTGCCAGTTTCATCTCCTAAACATTTCTCTTATTATCCTTGCCTCTGCCACCACCGCCCACCTCTCAGCTGCTCTCACCTGGAATAGTCCAGAGCCTCCCCACGGGTCTTCCTACCTCGCCCTCTTTCAGCCACACTGCCACTGACGTGTTCTGAAGTTTAGCCGTGGTGTTGCTGTCCTGTGCTGCGCCATCCCCAGTTCCCTGCTGCCTGCAGTCATCGTTTCAAGCGTTTCCTCTGCTTCTGGCCCAGGTGTGAATCCTGGAGAGGAAGAGCTGCTCTTAGGAGCCTGGGGCTGGGGCCCAGAGCCAACGTGTACCTGACCTCTTCCCCCACCCACATGACCTCTGGCAAGTGGAGACACCAGGCTCCAGGGAACACAGTTCCGCAGCCAGTGGCTTGAGGGATACAATTCAAGAGGTGGTTGCAGTGGACACATGGCCTTTCATGTGCTGGCCTTGGGTTTTTTCTTCTGCCTCATCTCCCAACGTTAACTTTTGACCATACCTCCGAGGTACTGAACACCTGCCGGGTGTGAGCTTTGCCGGGCATCTCTGCTGCTTGGGCTGCCCTCTTCTCTTATTTTAACAAGAGCCAACCTGATCCAAAGTCTAGGTCATCATCATACCCCTCAAGAAAGGACCTCTGGATGGGCTGGGATTGTAGCTCAGTGGTAGAGCGCTTGCCTCGCATGCGTGAGGCCCTGGGTTCGATCCTCAGCACCACATACAAAGCAATAAAATAAAGACATTGTGTCCATCTACAACTAAAAATATATTAAAAAAAAAAAAAAGAAAGGACCTCTGGATTCTTCTGGATCATGATGGTGATTTGATGATTGTGGTGGTGGTGGTGACATTGGTGGTGGTTATCATGGTGATAACTATGGTGAGATGACCCTGGTAGTGGTTATGATGGTGATGGTGATGATGGTGGTGCTGGAGGGGATGACGGTGTGATGATATGGGTGATGGCGAGGTGTTGATAGTGATCATGATGGTGAGTAGTGATGTGTTGATGGAGATCATGATGGTGATGCCGGGAGTGGTGGTGTGATGGTGATGATGGTGGCGATGGTGGTGGTGACGGTGTGATGTTATGGGTGATGGTGAGGTGTTGATGGAGACTGGGATGGTGACTCGACCCTGGAGGTGGTGGTGAGGTGATGGTGGTGCAGGAGATGCTGCTGTGTTGGTGGACACCATGATGGTAGTGGTGCTTGTCATGACGATGGTAACATCAGTGGTGGCAGAGACAACCACCATTGACTCCCCAGGGCCTGTTGCAGGTCTAAGTGTTTTGTAAGCTGCCTCACAATAACTCTTGCCCTGTGAAGAAATGTTATTCATATGGCCAAGGAAAGGGAGACTAGTTTCTTAATACTTCCACGCGCCACCTTAGTACTTCGGGAGCTGGAGCCTGCCAGTCTTGGTGGCAAATCAGGTCTTGAGCTGCAATGTCCTCATCAGTAAGTTGGCGAGTGTCAGCCCTGTGTGTCTGAACAGATGCACCTCACTCAGTGGAGGTCGGGTGCTTCAGAAACTGAATGTCCTTGCTGGTGTTTTGTGTCGCTGAGACATGGTAGTGTGTGTGTGTGTGTGTGTGTGTGTGTGTGTGTAGAAGCAAAACATTTTAAAAGTTGTGAAGTCACAAAGGTTGACACCTAAGCGGCGGAGTGCCATATCTTAGGAGACACTCTCACACAAGCCCTGGTAGGGTTAGTGACAAGATAGCAGAAGACACAACATATTGCCACCATCATCTTGATGGTTGTGCTCAGGTAGCACTTTCCTGGCAGGTGTGTCCTGTTGACCTTGCACTTGTTTTTGTGAGAGCTGCTGTTGCTTAACAGGTGTGATGAATCCCAGGTCACAGTGTCTGCAGTGCCCTCCCCTCCCCCACCTGGGCCTGCAGCTCTTGTGGTTCTAGAAGGGAACAACAGGAACACACTGTACTCTTAATGTGGTTTTCTTGAAAAATGAAGTTTTCAATGAAAAAAAATAACAGGTAAACAGCCCCAGCACCCTACAAATTAAATTGATAAATCATGGAGCAAGATTTAAATACAAATAAGCGTATGTGTCAAGAACTTTAATTATCATGCTTAATGATATACATATGTGTGTACACACATGCACACACACACATATATTTTTTGGTGGTACTGGTGATTAAACCTCAGGGTGCTCTACCACTAAATTATACCCACAGTCCTTTTTTATTTTTTATTTTTTTAAATATTTTTTAGTTATAGATGGACTCGATGTCTTTATTTTGTCTCTTTATTTTTATGTGGTGCTGAGGATCGAGCCCAGTGCGTCACATATGCAAGGCAAGCGCTCTGCCACTGAGCCACAATCCCAGCCCCCCTTTTTTATTTTTTATTTTGAGACACATTCTCACTAAGTTGCCCACGCTGGCCTGGAACTTGTGGTCCTCCTGCCGCAGTCTCTGGAGTTGCTGGGACACTGGCATGCACCACCACGCCCAGCTGTGTATTTCTAAACTCTCAGGTACATTCTGGAATACAGGGTTCTAGGCTTCTTTAGAGTCCTTCACCTGCCCCTCCACAACCTTCATCTGTGTCCCCAAACTTCACCTACCTGAGTGGCTGGTGCCTCCCTATGGGTAGGGATCAGGAGCTTCCCCACTGGGTGTGGGACTTCATGTGACATGCTTCCCACGAGGTGTGGAGTTTCTGGAGTTGAAAACCCTAGCTCTGGGCAAGGTTGATCCTTGTCCTGGAGGTGAAGTGGACAGGCATGGCTGTCATGCTGCTTTAGCCCGTAATGGATCTTTGGCCTTTTTTGTGTTGGTGGTGATCATTGTGATGAGAGAGGTCATGTCATGGTGGTGGAGGTGATAAGTAGCGGTTACTGATAAAGGAGATAATGATGGATGCTGAAAATGGTTATGGTGATAGTGATGGGGAGGTTGATTATCGTGATACTGGTGATGGTGATGGGATGGTGGTGGTGGTGATGGTAGTGATGCTTGTGGGTGGTGGTGGTGATGATAATGGTTTTGATGGTGGTGGTGGTGATGGTGGTGATGATCATGGTGGTGGTGATGGTGGTGATAGAGGTGACCATAGTGGGGTGGTGATGGAGATGATGGTGGTGGTGGTCATGGTGATAATGGTGGTGGTGGTGGTGGCAGAGTCGATCATGGTGGGGCAGTGGTGTATTATAGTGATGATGGTGGTGATGGTGCTGGTGGTAGTGGTAGTGATGATAGTGATGATGGTGGTGATTGTGGTGGTAGAGTTTGATCATAGCGATGATGGTGATGGTGGTGGTGGTAGAGTTGATCACAGTGGGGCAGTGGTGATGATGGTGGGGGGTGATGATGGTGATGGTGATGA
Organism: Geosciurus inauris; assembly: GCA_004024805.1. Classification (NCBI taxonomy): domain Eukaryota; kingdom Metazoa; phylum Chordata; class Mammalia; order Rodentia; family Sciuridae; genus Geosciurus; species Geosciurus inauris. The sequence goes on from PVHX01007551.1 coordinate 58,084, forward strand.
TGATCATAGTGGGGGGTTGCTGATCATGGTGGCAATGATGGCCTGCCTTGCCAACCTCAGGGAAAAATTGAGGAGACATGGACATGCAAAGGGCTCAGCTCCAGGTCTTCAGAATACTTCTCTTTCACACTCAGTTAAGGTGTGGAATCTTCCTAAATCTCAGTTTCCCCATCTGCAAAATGGAGATAATAGTATCTTTATAAACTATCAGTGCCTTTGCAGGTGTTGGTGGGATTAGGATTGTAACTCACAGGACCATACTCAGTTTTAACCCCGTGACTGAAGAGCACGAGGACACTGGCACTGACATTTTGTGAATGGTCTGTGGTGCCGGCTGTGTTCATTCATGTCTAATGATTGGTGTTTGGCTATTTCTGTTCATCTGCACTGATTTTTCCTAGGTTAGATTTTAAAACTAATTTCTTCTAAAAACTTCTTTTAAATACCAAAAGCACAAAAGGTGACCTAAGAGGGCTCTATTAGCTGCCTTTTGGCCAGGCGTTTGGGGACAGGCTTGCTTGCTGGCACAGATGGTGGTTCTTCCCCAGTCCCTGGTTTCCAGGAGGGAGGCCCCTGCTTCGTGGGTGCTACCCTGCAGCCTCAGCCGGAGCCCGCCAGCTCTCTGAGCCCTGCACCTGGACCGCCCTGAGGGGGCTACCTTGGCCTGCAGTTAATTGCCAAAAAGTGAAAGGAGCCCACCTCTCTTCTCCCACGTCAGGTGATTAAGCAGGTTCTCTGCCCAGGTCTGCCTGTGCGCACATTTCACCCAAGCCAGACTCTGTTGTCCGCTGGCGCTTCGTGCCGTGATTCAGCGGCCCTGACCTCCTTGTCACAGTTAGATGCCCTCCTCCCTGGACTCTCCCTCAGCCCTAGGTGCCTCCTTCCTGGCAAGACCCACTGCTCTGTGTTACACACTCGTCCCTAATGAACTACTTAGAAATATGCATTGATTTCCAGATAAAAATCACAATTAATTTTAAATGCCCTCTGTAAACCTTGTTACAAATAATTGCCAGAAACCTACAGAGTCTGAAGTTAATCAAAATCGACATCCTTGCTGGACGTGGGCACGCTTTTCAGGTCTTACTGTTCTGTGTGGACCATGTGCTGTGGCTGGGGCAGAAGAGGGGCCGCGAGGTGATGCCAGGTGGGAGCTTGCGCAGGACCCATGAGCTGCCTGGGCCCGTGGGGAGCAGGAGCAATGGGCAGAGGCCTCTGGGCCTGCATCCTCTCGGGGTGGTTGTGACGGGCCTGGCCTCCCCTTCCTCATCTGTGAAGCGGGTTCAGCAGGACTGGCCTTGCAGGGTTGCCAAACATGATGGTGACCAGGGGTCCACTCGGTGCTTAGTCTCAGCCGTGCTCCACGCTCCCTGCTCCAGCCTCTGCCAAGAGGCAAACAGAAGCTGAAGGGAAGAGAGATGGCTGCCATGCTGGAGTTTCTCCTTTGGGCTCAAGGTGGGGAGGTGACTTGGATTAGCCCCAGCCTGGAGAGCCAGGTGTCAGGGTTTGGGTGTGAGGTGTCCCCCAAAAGCTCCCGTGTGAGACAGTGCAAGGTTCAGAGGAGAAGCGACTGGGTCCTGAGAGTCTCAATCAGTGAATTAATCCCCCGATGGGGATTAACTGAGTGGTAAGTCAAGTGGTGGGTGTGGCTGGAGGAGGTGGGCACTGGGGTGTGGCTTTGGGTGTATATTTATATCTGGTTAGTGGCATTCCCTGTGCTTCCTGATCACCATGTGAGCTGCTTCCCTCCTCCGTCCTCTTCCGCCATGACGTTCAGCCTCATGAGCCCCGAGGAGTGGAGTCAGCCGTCTATGCACTGAGACCTCTGAAACTGTGAGCCCCCAAATAAACTTTTCCTCCTTTCTAATTGTCCTGGTGGGTCTCTTAGTCACAGCGGCAAAAAAGCCCACTAAAATACCAGGTGGGAGCCTGGCTCCCCGACCACAAGCCCCGTGCTGTGTCACCCACCACGCTCTGGCTCCCCAGGCTGGTGATGGGAATTGTCCTTGGCCAAGGCACAGGGAGCCACCGAGGGCTGTGGCTAAGGATTGCAGGCGTGAGCCAGGTCTCGACTGCTGTGGTAACCAGCATGTTCCTGTCACACTACCCTCACGGGCAGCCTTTGTCAGTGTCTGTTCCAGAATGCTCAGAATTCTCTCTCCAGCGTGTCCTTGAGCAGAGCACCCTGGATGTTGCTGTCACCTGTCACATTTCTTCATTGGTCCTTGTGTGGCCATTGTTTGGGGCCCTGGAGGTGCCAGTGCCTCCTCCCTCCCCTCCTTTCTAAAGGAGCGCAGGTGTGAGCCTCACTAGCCAGGGAGTGGTTCTTGGGTCCCGCTCTACCAGTCACAGGTCCTGGGCAGTCACTCAGCATCCCTGAGTCTTGGTTTCCTCATCTGAAAGCAAGCGACATCTATGTGATCCTTGGGCTGTTTGCTCGCTGAGCTGTGGTTTCCTGTGCACCTGCTTGGTGCCGGGCCTTGGCTGAGGTTCCGAGAAACCAGACCCACGGCATGGGCTGCCCGAAGTGTGCTCCGAGCCAGGCTGGAAGCAGATCGCGCACCCCAGCTTGGTGAGTGAGAGGAGCTCAGAGGCCAGAGGGGCCCTGAGAAGGAGCCGCCACCACCTGGGAGCTGCTTGGAGCAGGGCCCCCAAGAGGCGGAGCTGCACAGGAAAAGTGCTTAAGGGAAAATGCAGCTCCTTCCGGGCACAGCCTTCCACCCCCAGCCTCCAGGTGGCCCTCTCTCCAGCTGAGGGGAAGTTTGGGCAGTCAAGGCTGGCTCCTCCTCAGATTCCTTCTGTGCCTTGGTCCCAGTGACAAATGGCACCCCCACCCCCATGCCCTGTGTCTGCAGACAGCGGCTGCGGGGAAGAGAACAAAGCTTGGGAGTTATTTATTTCTCATTTTGCAGAAATGTTTATTTGAAGGCAGTGGCAAGGTGGAATGGTTTGATTTGATTAGCAAGTCTAAATGTATTAGCAGCAAGACAGAAACGATATTACAATTAGTGGTAATTAGCTGTGCTGATGACTCCACGGCCGTGTGCCGACAGATGCTCCTCCTGGTCTGGGTTCGGGTAGGAGGCTGCCTTATCCTTGTGAAGGGGCTGGGTTCCCTGGAGGTGGGCATGGCCCGGTTGTTGTCCAGTCTGAGTAAAGCTGATTAGTCACTTTGAAGAGACACGTGCATGGCACCCACTTGTGTAGAGTGACTTTGTGGTGTTGGCAGGGCCAGACCTTCCAAGCCAAGTCAGTGGCAGTGGCTCCCTTTGTGCCCCGTGTTGCCTTATGGACCTTTAATCCTGGCACAGCCCCCAAGCCCCTCACCAGGTGGACTTGAGGACTCTCCCCTGCACCCGGCCTGTGGCAAGGGAGCCCTCCATCACCTCAGCTGGAGATGCAGTGGGTGCCTGGGGACCCTGCAAGGTGCTGGCTGGCGTTCACCGAGGAGACGCCCAGAACTAAGCCCTTTCTTCACATGCTGGTGTCCTCTGTGGTGTTGTCACAGGTGCCCACAAGGACGAGGACACGCTCAGGTCACTTCCTGTCCCCTGGGAGTTCCAGTCTTTTGAGGGGCTGACATGCAGATGTCTCTGGAAAGGAGCCGTCTTTGGGTGGTGGGAATGTCCTGGAGCCAGGTAGAGGTGGTGGGTGCGCAGTGCTGCGTGTGTCCTGAGTGCTGCTGGGGTGTGGTTTGGAAAAGTTACTTATACGTAATGTGAATTTTACCTCAATTAAAAATAAAGCACTAAGATCTTTTAGAAGCTCAAACATGGTCCACTGGACACATCTCAGAGGACTTAGTGGGAGGGACTTTGTGAACACACAGAGCCCGAGTAGAGGGAGTTGTGGACGCCAAGTCTGCGGCCGAGGCGCGTGCGGCATGTTGACCGGGGCCCTGGGCACATCCCAGGCGAGAGTGAGGGAGGCTGGAGAGGGAGGTGGGCAGACAGGAGGCCAGGTTTCCTTTCTGCTCTGGCTGTTCTCCAGGGGCAGCAGGAAGAGGCTAGTGTGAGCCATCCTAGGGCCAGGAGGAGGCTGCAGCCTGCAAGTCCTCTGGCCTCTCTGACCGCCCCTTGTGCCTCTCAGGCACACAGCACGGACCACAGGGCCTCTGGCACATTGCTGACCCATCTTGCACCACACGTGAGCCGGGCCATCAACACTGGAGGAGCCAGGGCTGCTCACGGTGTGGCACTGGACGGCAGCTCTTCCCTGTCTCCCCCATCCCAACCCCCCATTGTCCCCACCCTGCCAGGAGGATCTAACAGGCTTCAGATCTGGGCTGGGCCATTCCAGATCCTGTGGGTGCAGCAGAGAGCCAGGTGTGCTCTGCCCTCGGGTCGGGCCGTCTTGAGCTGCCTAGGACCCTGGTTGGGGCCTGGAGGAGAGGCTTTCAGAAATCCAAGTGCATTTCTGTCCTAGTGGCTATTATTGGGGTTGGGGTTGTGGGCCTGGAAGATGTGCTTACCTGCACTTTCTCCCAGACAGTGGGCAGGCCTCTCCTGGGGTCTCCAGATGCAGAGACTGCCTGCAAAGTCCACAAGGACTGGCCACCTGTCCCCCAGTGGATGTCTTCGGTTTCTTGGAATGAAGGTGGTTCAGCGCCTTGCTACAAGAGCCAGGAGATTGGACAGGACTTCCCAGAAGAGGCAGAAAGAAAGGCCTATCCATGTGTGGGAAGATGCCCGGCTTCCCCTGTCCCGGGATGCCGATGGATACCACAGTGAGATTCCTCTTGGCCTCTGGATCACTCTGGAAGGGCAGGGCTGGCCAGTGCACAGTGGCAGTGGTAGGACCCTGGGGAGCCTGTAGGTGACCCCAGAGGTCCCTTCTGGTATCTGCCAAGAGAAGTTCTTCCACCAGTGGACCAGGTCCACGTCTTTGGGGCAGCCAGAGGAAATGGCAAGTAGAAGCAGCGCCAGCCCGCTGTCACAGCCTGTGGCGCTGCTCTGCACGTCCCTCACTGTGTGGAAGGCCACATGAACAGGTGGTCGAGTCCAAAGAAATGTTGCACAAGAATACTTCATGATTTTGCTCATGCAAGTTCAAAAACATACAAAACAGAGTGTCCTTCTAAAAAACACACACACAAAGTCGGGTGCAATGGACCACGCCTGTACTCTCAGCACTTAGGGAGGCTGAGACAGGAGAATCGCAAGTTCAAAGCCAGCCTCAGCAATGGTGAGGCACTAAGCAACTCAGTGACACCCTGTCTCTACATAAAACACAAAACAGGGCTGAGGATGTGGCTCAGTGGTCGAGTGCCCCTGAGTTCAATCCCTGGTGTACACACACACACAATACACATGGTAACTGCAAAGAACAGTAGGGAATCCTATATACAAAGGCGGAGGTGACCTGCAGTGGGCAGGGACTGCGAGATGATGTTCCCTTTCTTCCTGTGGGTTGTTGATACTGTGTAAGCATCACACGTCGTGATTTCTGATCTCTCTTCATTGTGCAGTAAAGCATGCCCACAGTTTTTGAGTTCGCCTGTGTGGCCTCTGCCTGGGGTGAGGGTCTGTGCCTGGAGGCAGGCAGCCAGTCAGGTACCTCCTACTTCCCAGGGGAAGAAGCTGATGCAACTTCCAGAGTCAGGACAGAGTGGTCCAAAGCCATGAAAGCAGCTGTGTTAATTGTGAAACCTGCGTGTAATTTGCCCTTTTAACCCCTCAGGTGACACAAAGACCGCATTTTAAGTTTCGTTTTTAACCAGAGCTTGGAAGTGAAGTCAAACGGATTAGCGCCCTCTCCTGGACGAGGTGGGAGTGAGCCTGCGGGGAGGAGCCCCGAACCCGCCCTGGGCTCCGCTGGCTCAGCACCACGGACAGCACCCGGAGCCGCCGGTTCCTGGCAGCCTTGGGAAGGAGAGGGGTAGAGCCTCCCTTCCCTCCTAGGGGGAGGAGGTGGCGAGGCGGCTGGACGCCCAGCACAAGCTCAGAGCTCAGAGGTGGTCAGAAGCCCTTCCTGCCTTCAAAGGGAAGAACTGAGGGAGAGTCAGGGCCTGGGTTAAGTGGGCCAGGGCGGAGACGCCCGTCTGCCCTGCTTGTTGGCGTCCTATGGCTCTGAAAGGCACCTGCCCACCCACCACCAGCGCTGCCCACCCAGGACCAGAGGGGGAGACCAAGGCTGGCGTCACCCTGGGTTCATCTCAGGGCGAGGCTGCTGGAGGGAGCTGGCAGGTCAGCGGGAGCTTGAGCCCTTGACCCTCGATCTCTAGAGGAAAAGTGGGCTGGATGCACGAGGTGCGGAGGGTGGGGGGCTTCTGGAGGTGGAGGACCCGCTGTCCAGGAGCTAGCCAGGAGGGCAGAGACCAGCAGAACTCTGAGGATTCTCTCGGCTTTAGTCTGCTTCCCATTGCAGGAACAGCTGTCCGTCAGCACCTTCTGTTGCAATTTACTAGCTCACCATCGGGCACTGAGTAGCGGCACGCGATGGAAACTTCAAACAACAGTGCCCCGCCATTCACTGAAGCGTCTCTGTCTCCGTGTGCCGCACCGGCCTTGTTGAATCTAAATCATGTTCGTGCTGGTGTCCTGATTCAAGCTACAAGCCCAGCATGGCAGGAGGATGCCTGCCCCTTGAAGAGCTGCTCGTGTCTCTGCACTGATTCTGCTGTGATTTGCACAGGGTACAGATCAGGCCACATCTGAGCACACTGGTCAGAGAGTGACCGGCCGGGGCTTGGTGCCTGTGTCCACATTACAAGGCGACCCAGTGGCGTGGTGTAGGACCTGCAGTGTGGCCACACAGGTGGGCATGTTGGTGTAAGCATGTCACACTGGAGCATGGGTGACCCCAGACTCAGGTGTCTGTTTGTGTCCAAAATCATTGCCCTAGTTGTTTCTGCCTGTGTGGACCCCACCTCCTCTTCTGGCATGTTCCTGCTAATGTTGAAGAACTGGCATGGCACCACCTCCTCTGAGCAGTCCGACCGCGGTGCTGGTCTTCCACAGCTGATGGTACCACTTCTGGGAGCAGGGCCATACCACTTCTCCGATGGTGCCTGTCCCCCCTGTTGGGGCCTTGCTGGAGCTGGACATGGTAGGTTCCCTTTCTGCTGGCCCGTCCTCCTGCCCAGCATGGTGAATTTCCCATCTCCACCTTGAGAACCTCCTGGGGACCACGGAGAGCGTGGCCTCTCCCTCAGACCCGCTGTGCACTTCCTTGGAGGTAGCCTAGGTTCTCCCACCTGCTCCTGGTGCAGGGGCTTCTGCTTACAGGAGCCGTGCTCTCTGCCTGCCTGTCCTCTGCTCCATCGCCATAACTCGGTTTTCTGATGGATCGAAGGAGGTCACTGGTGCTCACTTTGCTCAGGTTTTTTCTCATGTGGGGAATGGGAGTGGTGACTACTGATCTGGAAGTTGGTATGAGTAAGCCGAATGGACTTGACCTGTCCCCTTTGCCTCTTTGAGGCCTGGGGTGGGGACAGCATGGGCCAGCAGGCCTGGTCCTCCGTCCTCTGACCTCTGTCCTCTGTCTGGGGCTGGTACCTGAGGACCTCCAGGGGTGTGGTTACTAGAGAGTCATATGGTGATATGTATGCTTGGCTCTCACAACGAGCTGAGGGCCTTGGCGTGGACTGGAGCTTGTCCCAGTGATGTCCCAGAGCTGGGGACAGCCAGCCTCCTCCCTCCTCCCTCCTGCTATTCTTGCCTCGCCTCCCCTCTCTTGGCCTACCAGGTGTCTCAGGCCCCTGCTAGGGTCTGAGTCACCTGGCAGCAAAGATATAGCCCCCGTCTGGAGTGACATGCAGCTTGGGGGAGGGACGGGAGCAGAACCTGTGTGCCCCAAGAGGCCAGCTCCACCAGGATGGGCCTGTGGAGGTCTCCCTGAGGGTTTGTTGACTGCCTGACTGAGGGCTTCCAAGTGCCCAGCACTATCTGGCTCTGTCCAGTGAACCCTCAGCCGACTCGCCGAGGCACTTGGCCGCCACCAGCCTCCTCGGCACACTAAGGAGGTCAGCTCAGCCAAGGGCGGGTCTCGAACGTCTCTGGCTTTGCAAGGCCCTCCTGCCTCACAAGCTGGTGATGTGCACACGCCCCAGCTTGGGCCTTGCTCTCCCAAAGTGGAAAGAAGTCTTCTTTCATCACTTTTCATATTTTCACTAGTGACATCCACGTGACCAGGTCTGGGGAAGCCAGTCTGAGTCAGGTCCTGGTTGGAGGCTGATGAAGGTGCACAGGAGTTTGAATCCTAAAGCCTGGCTTGACCCTGTCTCTACTGTGCTGCGGGCCCCCCAGGCAGCCCTGCCTCCCCAGGGAAGGGCGAGCAGACCTGAGCAGATGCCGCCCGCACTGTGCTCGTGTGAGGTGGTGGAGCCCCACGCCCAGCCAGCACCTGCCTTGCCTCCCCACGCCTGGTTTCTTGTTGGTCAGCGGCTGTGGGGCACCTGCTTTGTGCCTGGTTGGCTGGGACCAGCTGGGCTGGAGTGCCTCAGACAGGACACCTGAAGTCCCCAGGAGCCCTAGGCCCACCCAGTGTGGCCTGGAAGAATCCATGTGGACTTGGATCAGGGCACATGGTGACCTAGAGGAGGGTGTCTGGGGAGCTCCCTGGAGGTGGTGGCGTGGCCTTTCTTGGTGGGTGGAGGGCAGAGCCACCACGGGCCAAGCCTGCACCAGATGCCTGCAGCAGTGGAAGGCCTGGAGCCAACCGGCGCTGCGCTGGGGTCAGGCTTCTGCCGCTGCCTGGGGCCACAGCAGTGTGCACGCCAGCCCGCTGCACCTGGCCCAGCAGAGCGCACCCGAGGCAGGGAGGTTAAGGCCCCTGTAGGCGCCTGTGTGTCTGGATGGTGCAAGTGGCCACCTCTGCCACCAGTTCTGGCAGGCCCTCCAGGGGCCCAAGTCCTGCAGCCGACTCTGGCGGTGGGTGGATGGCAGCCACTTGCCAGGCCCAAGCACTGGCTTCTGTCCTCTGAGAAAGGGCAGGAAGGACAGAAGATATGAGGAACCTGGCCAGGTGAAAGGACCTCAGAGCCACCCACCACTGGCCAGGCCCTGCAGCTCCGTCAGGGTTGGTGGTGGTGACTTGTGGAGGAGTTGCTGGGGACAGGGCTCCAGCAGGAGCTTAGGGAGCAAGGCTGGGTCCAGCGCCTCATGTGCCAGAGGAGGTGAAGGGACACGTGCTGGGCCACCGTACCCAGAGCTGATCGAGGATGGGCCGGGCTAGACCAGTCTTGGGGACTTTAACCAGGCACACTCCCTACCGACCCCTGAATCCATGGGAGTGGGAAGGAGCCGGGAGTCCCAGGCACGACGCAGTGGAGGGGGCAGGAGTGGGTGGCCCGGCGCTGCTGGTAGCCTTGCAGTGGCAGGTCTGGGAGGGGGGATGTGGGGTTGGGCCTCGCCTGGCCCCGCCCTCACCGGGCGTGAGGACCGCCTTTGATGTCACAACCCTGGTTGACCAGCCTGTGCCCGGTGCCTCTACAGAATGGACTGAGATGCTGTCCTGAAGCACAGTGTGCAGGCAAGGATTTCCATGCCCTTCTCTGCAGAGCAGGGCATGTGGCCAGCCCGGGGTCCACCCCTCACAGCGGGACAGGGAGCACCTGTTGGCAGTCCTTGGAGCATTTTCATCTTTCTCCCTAGTGGGAAGCACACCGGGCTGGGAGTCCGGTGTCAACAAGCTCTCTGATAACTTTGCTATGTGGCCTTGGCTGGCTGCACAGCCTCTCTGGGCTCTGGTTTCCCCACGTATTGATCTTGGAGGTGGAGCTGTGACCTTGGGGCCCTACCAGAGCTCACCTCCTGTGGATTCATGGACTGACCACACTGCTGGAGCACTGAAGGGTGACGGGGTCCTGGCCTTGATGGCTGTTCAGAGCTCACTGAAAAAGGAGGCAGGATTCAGATCTCATCCTAGTGGCTGGATGTCCTTGGGCCAGTGACTGAGCTCTTGGTTCCTTCCTTCCCTCGTCTGCAGAACGGAGACAGTCTAGGCCCTTGCTGAACTGTGGCAAGGACCCCGTGAGACTGTGGACAGGAGCACTTGCGGCGATACCTGGCACGCGCAGTTGTCCTTTGGTATTGAGGGGGCTTGGGGCTGAGCCCCCCACGGACACCCCCCATGCTCGCATCCTGTGTGTAAAGTGGCAGAGCTCAAATCGTCCTCCCCTGGGCTTCAAGTCGCCCCTGATGACCTCGGGTCCCTGGTGCTTGGTAAGCGCTGTGCAAACGGCTGTCATGCCTGGTCCTTCCCTAAAGACGAGCACAGGCGTGGTTTGGGGCCGGCTGGCTGGATCTGCGACAGTAGCGCCCACAGGCATGAGGCACAGCCGGGTCTCAGCCTCACACTCTCATCTCCTGTGACCCTCAGCTCGGAGATTTCCGTTGGGAAGATGGGGGCCCTGCCTATCGTGAGGAGCAGGGTCACATGAGGACAGAGGGGCCATAAGTGGCAGGGCCTGAGGGGTGAGGAAAGGGGTGGGTCGGGGCTGGAGTTCTGGCTGGGTTGGGGGTAAGCTTCAATGGGTGCAAGGACCAGTGTGGCATGAGAGGGGACGCGCTGTCCAGCAGCTTAGCACTGGCCCACAGGCCCCAAGGGACTGTGTGGGGTGGAGGAGCCGGGAAAGGGAGTCTCAGGGAGGAATGCGGGCATCGTGTAAAGCAAGTATGCAGCCCCCTGGTGCAGAGGGTGGGAAGCCCTGCCTGGCAGCCCAGGGGTCCCGGTGGGGACGTCCAGCAAAGCCCATCTCCAGGCTGGTGGTTCAAGCTTATCGAGGCCAAGGCTGAGACTCAGAGTAGCTGCAGGGTCCTCACCACATGTCCTTGTGGGAGACCTGCCACCCATCAGGGAAAGGAAAGGACATCAACAGGCCCTGCGGTGCCCCAGCCATGCACGGTGTGTGCTCGGCCACGTCACCTCAGGTGTACAGATGGAAGTGGTGGACCGGGGCTCAGCGCTGGTCACGACTCACAGGAGAGCAGCAAGTGGTACTGGGGACCAACCCGGGAGGCATCCTCAAGCCCGGATTGGAGTGAGTCTCTGGAGGCCAGGAGAGAGGACACTCAGGACCAAGGCCAGGGATGGTGGGAGAGAGGCTTTGTCCCACCTGGAAAGTGAGCGAAGGAGTGAATGGATGGATGGGGTGGACCTGCTTCTCCTCCAGAGTCACATTAGAACATGTGCTACAGGCAAAGTCTTCTCCCCAAAGATCCCACCCTGGGAGGTATGTAGTTAATCACTGTGGCTGAAATTAGCATGATCGGTGCATTTAAATGCCCGGCCGAAGTGAGCGGGAATCGGGAATCTCCGTGGAGTCAGGGCCACTATTCTTGGTTACAGACCAGGGGTGCGTGAGTGGTCCTGTGACTCCCCGGCACTGCCTAACCACAGGCCAGGCCTCACCTTCTCCTGGAGACCCGAGCCGGTAGGGGAGCCAGTGCGGTGGGGCCTGGGCAGGGCAGCCAGTGGGGCTCCCAGCTGACCACGGCCACCCCACCCTCTGAGGGCCTCCATCAGAAGAGGGCTCAGCTGTTGACCAGTCTGTGCTGAGGATCTGTGTTTTGGGGGAGATGGTAGTTAAAGACGCAGAGAGCACAGGCTGGGACCTCGGCTCGGGAGCCTCTGGAACCCCCTGAAGGCTGCCTCTAATCTGCCTGCTGCCTGCTGCCTGCTGCCTCTTCCCTAACGGCCCAGGAACCCGCCTTCTCATTGGCCCCTGGGAGACCTGCCTTCTCATTGGCTCCTGAGAGACCCTCATTCTCGTTGGCCCCAGGAACTCTTCCTTCTCATTGGCCCGTGGGAGACCCGCCTTCTCATTGGCCCCTAGGAGACTCGCCTTCTCATTGGCCCCTGGGAGACCCACCTTCTCATTGGCCCCTGGGAGACGTCTTCTCATTGGCCGCTTGGAGACCCCCCCCTTCTCGTTGGCCCCCTTATGAAACCCACCTCATTGGCCCCGCCCCCTGGGGGGCAGGCTGAGGCTCGGTGCCCTTCTCCCGCACACACCTTGACAGGGTTAGAGCTGAGAGTGAAGGCAGCCCTCTAGCCCTGGGGCTGGTTCCCATGACATGAGGGCACTTGGGCATTATAAGAAACCAGTGACTTGAGTGGGGCAGCTTACTGTGTGCTACGTGGTTAGTACTTCAGCAGTGCTTCATGTTGGTCGCCCTTTGGGATGAAGAGGGAAGCGCTGGGCAGAGGCTAGGCTGGCACTCTTTCCTGAACCTATGGCATTGGTCCTTGGTAGCACTCACTAGCTGTGCTCTGCGCCGGGTTGGCCTGGGCATCAGCCATGCTGTCAGAGGCCTCCGGATCGCAGAGGTCAGAACGAGGTCTTTGCTGGTGTCAAACCTGTTTTCTCCTTTCCCTAGAGCAGCACTTCCTGCTGGGGATGCAAACAGTGACAAGAACGGTGGCTTGGGCAACTGGGTTGTGCTGTCTTGCGGTGCTCAGACCCTCTAGCAGAGATGCCTCAGCCATCACTGCTGAGATCTGTTGGCACTGGAGCTGGAGAGTTGGTGCCCCCTCAGCACCCTATGCGACACCCCCACCCCGGTCGCAGATCCTCTGCAGGAGGGCAGTCTTACAGTTGGCAGGGTGTCCTTATGGAGGAGCGGAGACCTCCATTCCGCTGGGACCTGGGAGCCCCTGATTCCCAAGAATGCAACTCCTGGGGTAGAGCCAGCGCCCAGGGTCGCAAGGAACCGTCAAGCGTGGATGAGGAGGAGCTTTGCAAGCTGCAGACCACTGCTGGGCTGCACGGACCCTTCCTGCTTTATCATCGGTGTCGTGGTGCTTGGAAGGAAAACCCTTGAGTGTGTACAGTATACCTGGGGCGTACCTGGGGCGTACCTGGGGCTCATGAGGACGTAAACGCACCAAGTGCACCCGGGCTGAGGCCTCTGGCTGCATCACAGTAGGGGATGTCCCACCCTGCCCCCCACACCCTTCTGTGAGGAACTTGAGGGCAGTTTGGCATCCACACATGAGTCCATCCAACACCAAGTGTCCCCTGTCCCCAGCAAGGGACACTGCCTTACACATGACCCAGTTTGTCTTTGGCAGGGTTCTCTAGAGAACGACCGGTAGGAGGGGTGTGTGTGTGTGTTTATTCTAAGGATTGGCTCAGATGTGGTGGGGCCTGACCACTCCCTGGACCTGGGCAGCCAGAGGTGTAACCCCGAGTCCCCAAGGAGCCTGGAGACCCAAGAAGGGCCGGTTCATTTGGGTCCAAAGGCAGGAGACCCGCATCCCAGCCCAGCCACCAGTCAATAGAGCTTCTGCTGCTCCACCTTTTGCCGTCCTCAGGCCTCCCACTGGCTGGACGAGGCCAGCCATGCGAGAGGGCCTAACTTCACCCAGAAGCACCTCATAGACACACCCCAGCACAGCTTGACCAGAGATCAGGGCACCCCAAGTAACCATCTCAAAGTCTGTGGGGAGGTACATGGTGGTGGTGGTGGGTTAATACAGGGCCCGACAGGGTGGGGCCAAGAGTGGCTTGGGTGGGAGTTTGGGGTGGGGGGTCAGCCTGGTGCCATCACCATCCGGGACTTTCTCATGCTTAAGGCGGCGAGGGGCAAACAGGATGGTGTTCCTAATGTGGTCTTTCAGAGCCAGCCTCTCCTCTGAGCTGAGGGAGTTATGGAGGGGAGGGGCACCTGCAGGGTCAGCAGGACAGGAAGTGGCCTGCAGTGGAGAACAGACCTGGGAAGGGCCCTGGGCGGGGGAGGACTTGCGTCCAGGAGTTTTATTTTCCTCAGGTGCATGTTTATTGAGCATCTGCTGTGTGCAGGCTTCGTGCTGGGTGTAGACTCCACATGTAGGAGACGGGTTTCAGTACAGGGAAGGCAGCAGGTGTGGAGGAGCACGTGATGCCCAGAACCCACGGAAGAGGCCTGGGACCCCTCCGGACCTCCAGCAGGTGCCACTGGCCCACGAGTGCCACACCCTGCGCCTCCTGAGCGCCTGCCCCGTTCTTCCTCAGGCCTTCCTTTCCTCTCTTCCACCATCTGTGCCTCCTGCCACCTGCTCCCTTTTCCACTCTCAGCTGTTCCGTGGGGACTTTCTGGTCTCCCCCTTGGGCACAGCTTCCCCTCATGGATGCTTCTGTGCCCTCACATCCTCAGCCCTGCGGCCACTTCCCTGGTGTTTCCCCCTCACGGGCTTCTCCTCTCCAGAAGGAGCCAAAGCGATTGGCCTCTGGGTCAGTAGGTGCTGACAGCAGCCCCTCCGCCCAGGGCTTGGGTGCTGGCGGGAGGTGGTGTTTGCCTGGCCCACAGTGGGGCAGACAGCAGGAGCAAAGGCACCAAGGGGCCCGGGAGTGGAGAGTGTGGAGCAGTGGCAGGAGCGTGAAAGGCTGCGTCGGGACAGGAGGTCGTTGTTCAGTAGAGCACATTGGTTATCCTGGGCCACCAGCACACCCGGGCCCTTTGGAAGGCCTGTGCACCTCTTCCTGAAGCAGGAGTAGGTTTTGAGGCTTGGCAGGGTGTTGAGGGGCCCTCCAGGACACAAGGAGGACTCCCAGACAAGGATCCAGGTCCTGGAGGAGGGGGAGGCTGCAGGAAGCAAGAACACTTCCAAAATCCCCAATCCTCGGGAAGCATGCAAAGTGACCGGCACCCAGGAGGTCAGCATGAGAGCGCAGCATGAGAGCGGGGACCAGCCGAGAGCCAGCAAGAGCCATGGGATGTAAAATACAGGATCCTGGGGTTAAGTCATCAGCAGTTGGATTGGAAGATAAGGTGGAGGAAATCTCTCGAGTAGGGTAAGGTGCTCAGAGGAGGGGACCAGAGGAAAGAAGTGGAGAAAATGGGAAGATCCCCATCTTCAAGGTCCAGATAAAATGAGAACTGATGAGGAACATTGTCTAAGAAGTGCTCAGTGCTCCCCGGAACCTAAAGGACCCGTGTCGCCTGATCGAGAAAGTTGCCACTCAAGTGCGTCACTATGAAATTCCAGAACGCAGGGCTCCGGAAGAGCTTCGCACTTCAAAAAAAGGAATGCCCTGGGTTGTGAGGGACCTGGAGAGCAGGAGCTCCCTCCACAGCTACCCAGCCACCACCCAGGGTGACCACCCCCGACCTAGCAGTCTTGTAGACTGGCAGGGCCTGACACACATTAGAGGATCTGCCGCCTGTCGCCTTTCTCAGCAAGCTGCTGGCCAGGTGCTCTGCCAAGATACAGGAGTGAAATGGGCTGAGAACCAGGGGCACTGAATCTAGAATAGGGGCCATAGCTTGGGGAGCAGCCTGCACAGAATGGCCTGTTGCGGGAGGCCCCGGGGCAGAGAGGCAGCTGATTCTAGCATTCTCTCAGGGGATGTAGGAAAAATCAGCAAGAGGAACACCCAAAGCCAAGTCAGGAAAACCAGAGGCCAGAGAGAGCGGCTGTGTAGGAAGGCAAGGTGGCTGTTGGTTCGCATGTGCCTTCTGAAAACACAAATTTTAAAAAGTGGTTTTGGATCTGTCTCCACGGTTGCAAGGAGCTGTCGTGCCAGCCCTTTAAACAGCTCCTGGAACTTGCTTTGGTCCCTTCCTAAGGAACCAGGAGCATCCCTTTCCCAAAAGAGCCAGTCCTCGTGGAGCCTGCGGTTTGGTGCCTGTCCCCGGCTGGAAGGCTAGTGTGCTGTGGGCTCCCTGTATGGAAACCGTCCCTCCAGCTCCAGGAAGATTGTGGAAGGTGGACCTTGTGGCCGGGAGACTGGGGAGGGAGGACGCCCTGGAGGCAGCAGTGTGGAGGGACGTGAGGAACGAGGGCTTGGCGGGGCTGGTGCAGAGGTAGCAGTGGCCATGGGACCACACGGGTGGCGTCCACTTGGTACAGCTCCTGCCACCAGAAGATGGGCTGAGATGCAGACTGGTGGTGACAGCCAGCTCTTCTCCCCTGAGCTTGTGTGAGTGGCCAGCTCTTGAATATCCCTAGTCCACTCGAGTGTCTGCGAGGCGCTGCCCTGAGAACCCCTGTCCCAGCTCCCGCAACCGTGGGCCAGGAGGTCAGAGGTGGAGGGGATCCACCTCTAGATAGAACCAACCCTTCATTCTTTCTAATTTTTGGTTTCCAAAGTACATTCCAAAAATGAAAGCCAGGGCCTGGGCGACCTGGCAGGCAGTGCTTGAGGGCCTTCCGGTGGCCTCAGGGTCAAACTCGCGTAGGGCCTGGTCTTCTCTGGGCAGTGTGTGGTCCTGTGACGTCTCCACCTGCCCACTGTCCTGGCATGGCCAGTCTTCCTGCAGTCCTACAGCGTGATATGTCCCAGCATTTCTGCCATTAAACAATACCGTCACCAGGGCTGAGTTGCCACCTGCACTGAGTAAATTAAATATTGACGATTTCATCGACGGTTAGATTTAATTTGGAGCCATCTTGCTGGTGCGTAATGGGCAGGAGATGATTTGCTGTTTAATCCCGGCTGTCATCCTGTTAAGTGTTGAGTAATGAGGAAAAGATATACTTGTCAGGGCAAGAGAGTCCTGGCACTCAACCCTGGGGTCAGGCCTCCGCCCCATAAATTTGGTGTCCAAGGCCTTTGGGCCAGTTTCCCAGCAGCCCTCCCTGCTGTTCCTCACAGCATCTCCCAGGCAAAATCCACCCCCATCCCGGACTCCTGACTTGGTTTCCCCGGGCAGGGCTGCCCATGGGAACCCTGCCTATAGGGACATCCACAGGGCACATCCAAGCATCCACGTCTCCTTCTGCTGTGCTGTGAGCTGGGGTGCCTGGAGCCCTTCTGGAACACGCAGGGCCTGGCGTTCCAGCCCCAGATTTTCTGCCTCTTTCTTGAGTCTGATGAGGCGGGATCAGTACAGTGCACATCCCAAGCTGGCATCCGGGCCCTCTGGCCCCCACACCCAACCCTGGCCCAGGCCTCCACCTGTGGAGACTTCAGCCTTGGTCAGGGACCTGTGATTCCCAGGTCTGATTCCTGCCCCACCTCCTCCGACTGCAGTTACTCTGAGCAGTTCAGTTACAGCCAGAGCTGGGGCAGGAGGGCCCCAAGCTCCTTTTGGAGGTGCAGGAGCAAGTCAGAGACTGGCCTGATCCTCTCCCTGCAAAGGCCCCAGAAAGGCCCAGCTGGTCACGGCCAGTGCTGAGAGCCCAGCCGTACATGCCCGGTGTTCTGTGATTCACAGGGAGCCCTGGTGGCTAGGGACATGGGAGAGACCAAGGAAGGCCAAGTGATAGCCTGGGACCTCTGGTCCCCTGTGCGTATCACCAGCTTGTGACTGGGTGACCTCAGCAAGTCACCCAGCCTGTCTGACCCTGCACTGTCTCGAGGTGGAAGGAATGGTAGCTGTGAGCATGCTTGGGACATGAAATCGGGACCCGGTGGCCTACGGCACATGAGGCTGGATTGTCCCTTTGGTCACCAAGCCCTCTCCTCACACAGCAAATGTATGCTGAGTGTTTACACTTTGGATCGAGTTACCACATTTAGAGATGGCATATTGATACAAATTAAAGTGAGATCCCATAGTGACCACGAGCTGCAGTGCCCACAGTCTCCGAGCCCCTGTAGGCCTGGTCCAGGCTCTGCTGTGCTCACCTGTGCGCTCCTGCCCCCGCTGACCAGAGCTGCTGCCTGGTCCTGAGTCTTGTCAGTCTGTCCTCAGACATTCCATGCCCTGGGCTCTGGACTGCCCCTCTACTAGGGCCCTGCCACCTCTGCATTGTGCCCTGCCCTTCTGGGCAGGGAAACCGAGGCGCCTCCGAGGGCCCCCTCCCGTGCTGGCTGCCAGTGCACGAAGCCCTGCTCCCGCCCCCTCGCTCCCTCCGCTGGCCATGGAGCAGCGTCTTGGCCGCCTCCTGCAGTCTCCCGAGCCGTGCTTCTTCCTTTCCGTGTCCCTTACAACCTGAGACTCAAACATCTGAAATTAATACACCCTCCTGTGGCTGGGCCCTGCTGCTGAGCAGACTCGTTATCCCTGGGTGGCGCCCGGATGACGTGGCCGGGCGAGGGGCCCTGCAACGTGGCACCCGGCAGGAGGGCAGGAGAGGGGAAGTGCTGACCCTGCTAATTGGGAATGTAGGGGGCTGTGTGTGGGCTGGGGGCGAGGCCCGGTTTCGTGCTCGGAGTGTGGCGCTGGTTCATGTGGCCAGAGGAGCGGGTCAGGCCCTCTGGCCAGGAGGAGGCAGCTGTCGTTGCTTAGCGATGCAGCTGCCCAGGGTTCCCCAGGACGTTCCTCCCAGCTCTTGGCAGAGGCAGCGGGTTCGCCTCTGGTGGCACTTGCTCCGTATGCTGGTGTCCCACGGGTACTGAATGTGCCCATCCCGGGAGCCTGAGCGGGGTCTCCTGAGGTGCCCCACCATTCTCAGTCCTCAGCCAGCTTTTGGTGCACATCAGAGAAGCGAGGCCACTCATCTACAAAGCCCTGTGGTGGCCAGTGTGCATTTCACTTGCATAATGGCCTATATCGAGTCCAGTGCTCTGTTGGTACCACCCAGAGACCCTTCCCTCTTCCTAATCCCAGCTCCAGCCCTGGGCTCCTCCTGGAGATGGTGCCTTATTTCCCAGACCCTCGTTGACACAGGCAGGAATATCAATTCCATTCCAACCAGCTAAGCCGCCCACACAGTGTTACCCAGGGACAGTGCGTGTCCTCCTGTGGGGCTCCTCTGGCTGCCCCGCGGGATCCTGCCTTTTCCTGGTGGTAGGGGCTGTTGCTCTGGTATATTTTAATATATATATTTTTCCTGAGATACAATTTACATACATTGAAATTCACAGATCTTAATTGAACCATTGATGAGTTTTGACAGTTGTGTACACACAAGTAACTTACACCCCGATTAAGATGCAGAACATTCCCGTCACCTCTGAAAACCTGCATGTGCACCCTGATCAGTCCTTTCAAGAAGTAAAAAGAATCGAGTGAGATTAACTTTGATGACATGTATTATGTGACCCTACATGTCCCAAGTATCATCTCGACCTGCAGCTGGCGTTGTGAGGGGTGAATGAGAGATTGTCTTTTCTCCCTGTGTGCCTTGACCTTGGGGTGATCTCACTTTGCTTTCGCCACTTCCTAGGCTCACCAGACAGGTCCAGGGGCTGCCACACCCAGTTGGATGTCACGCAGATCTGAAGCTCCAAGGAAAGGACTTTGGAACCCAGAGCCAGGGGCTTCTAGTGCATGGATTATAGGCCAGGAGGGCATTAGCGGCAGGCCAGGGACAGGGCCGGCCCAGGCTGGGGCTCCGCAGTGAGCGGCTGTCAGGGAGGCTGGCTTCTGGCAGCTTCCTAGTCCTGTCCCTGCCAGGCTGTGACGGGGAGCAGCCCTCCAGGGCTGCGTGGGGTGGCAGAGCAGAGCCCACAGCCCCGTTTCATGGCTCTCAGGGGAGGCTGTTGCTTCTTCATCCCAGGAATGGAGACCATGGGATTCTCTGGACTCTGCAGAGGTGTTTCTCTTCCTTTTCTGGTACAGTCACCTGACACTCTAAAGCTTATCCTCCACACTTCCCAGCCAGAGTGCCATCCTCCCGAGCACGCCCCCACGGAGGGCACAGTGTTTCATGCCCAGGGCAGCAGCCCCCACTCTGGGCACATGGTGACATGCTCGGCTAGGATCCAGCTCCAGGCTGGCTGCGCTTGAGGCCTGGGAGTCCTCCCCCGGGTGGAGATGGCAGGGCCACCCGTCTCACTGATCCCTCCCCCCGTGTGAGGCTGGCATCAGTGTCCTCACTTCTTAGATGAGGAGACTGAGGCTCAGAAGGTTCAGTGGCTTCACTTGAGTCACAGCTGCCGGAGGCCAGGTTGCCCTTTGTGAAGGAGAGGCCGCCACTGTTCTTGGGACCTTCATGGTTGGGGCAAACTGTGAGGACGTGATTGTCCCTGGTTGCCATGGGGAGAGCCAGCGGTAAGGGAGTGACCTGTGTGGGCCACGCCACTGCTGGGCCACGTGCCCGTGGCTCCTGGAGAGCCTCGGGTGCATGCTGAGGACCAGGAGGACGCTGGGTGGATGGCCGTGACGCTGTTCCCCTTGGCGCAGGTGGGCGTGGACAACATGCAGTGCAGGGTTGGCCGAGCATCGAGACTGATCAAGACTGAGAGACTCGATCGAGACTCATGGAGACTGCGAGGCCCTGAAACTGCTTCTTGTGCTGAGCAGGTGCTACTTGTCCCTGGGTCCTGGGGGCCTCAGCCATGGCTGGGATAACCCGCAGGGGCCTAGTGAGGTGCTGAGCTTAAGGTGAGCCTGGCATCTGGCAACCTGGCTGGAAGCCAGGGCCAGGTGGGTTGGGGCAGTGGCATCCTGGTGGCCCTGCAGAAGAGGCACCGTGGGGAGTGCAGGTCTGAGGGCCTCCAGCATCTGCCCTGGGCTCCAGGAGCCTGTGCGTGCAGCTCAGATGTCCTAGCTGAGGGCTGAGGTCTTGAGGTCCGAGTTCCAGCCCCTCCCAGATGTTCCCAGTCTCTGTCCACTTAAGGCTTCCTGAGCCACCATCCCAGTACCTCTAGGCTGTCCCTGTGCCCAGGATGCTCCTGCCCTGCCCTGGCCTGCTCGTTGAAGTCCTTCCTGCTGGATGGGGAAGCATCCAGGGAGCCTTCTTGTGTAGCTGGATTCGTTGTGACTGGTGCATGCTGTCATTCTGTGCGGGCCTCTCTGCACGACGTTGTTTAGGGCGACCCAGGGGTCCCATCTCCTGCTCGAAGCTCCCTGGGAGCCCGGCTCTTTAAACATTTGCACCCCCTCTCTGCTACCCCAGGGTGGATCCTGCTGTCCACCCCTGTGTCTTGGAGGAGGCAGGTGGGCGAAGGCAGAGAGGCCGTGAGCAGCAGACTCAGCTCCTCATGCCAGCTACCTGCTGGACAAGGGCCACAGGAACACGGGAGGGGTGAGGGTGCTGCCCCCCAGGACAGGAGGAAGTGGTCTGTGGGTGTACCACGTGGCCTCATCACCCCACCAGGAGGCCCCTCCACCGCCTGCCTTGAGCAGGCCACGCGCCTGGTCAGCCTTGGTGTGGGCAGTGGGTGTCACTGGAGGCTTTGACTCAGTGGTCAGCCATCTGTAAACAGTTTTCTCAGAAAGCCTTTGTGCAGAGGCAGCGTGAGGGTCAGAGGTGGAGCAGCCTTTGCCGGAAGCACCCTGACTCAGAATCTGCAGTCGGAACGCAGTCGTGCAGTGTTTTTCCCCCCACTTGGACTTCAGAATATTGAAGAGTTCTCAGCAGAAATCAAGGGGCGGCCCAGAACCTCGCAGCCTTAGTTTTCCCAGATTGGGAAGAGAGCCTGGGTCAGTGCAGGCTGAGGAGCTTCAGGGAGCTCTGGCTTGGGCCTGGTGGCCCAGAGGGGCCATGGTCTAAACTGAGATGCAAGTTCCTCTCAGGCTGAGCACACAGCCTGGCAGATTCTGACGAGCATCTGCACCCAAGTACCCAGTACCTGACCGAAACAGCATTCCGGCGACCCCGGAGGCTCCCGCAAGGTTGGCCGCAGGTTGGTCAAGGCTCTGGCTGGGGGAGCGATCCTGCCCTGCGCAGCGCCTCCCTGCTGCCTCTCCAGCGAGGATCCCACAGCAGGCAGACGGGGCTTCCCGGGCTGCTGACATGGGCGGTGTCCTCTGCATTAGCTCTGAGGCAACAGAAGTGGGAGGATGGCGAGAACAGGATGAGGGAGCATGCGTCGCCAAACACAGGTGGAAATGAGGTTTCGGGGTGACCTCGTGGCTCCGAGGCTGAGGTTGGGAGGTCAGGAGGCCACCAGGAGCTCCACTGTGGCCAATCTTGCTGCTGCTCTCGTTTGCTTTCAGGACCCACCTGGCAGTGGCAGCCTCAGAGCCAAGGACCCTCAGAGCCAAGGGCCCAGGTGGGGCTCCGGGACCTCCAGCCAAGGGGTGATGTGATGCTCCCAAGTCCTTGAGAGTGGGGACACAGGGAAGAGCAGGCGCTCTCTGTGCACATCATTTGTCCTATCCCGGGCTCCAGGAATCAGCCGCTCTCCTCCCTGGGGTGGGGGAGCCCCTTTCCCCCGCTTTGGGATTAGATTTGCTACCTTGGTCCAGGAAACGTGGGAGGAAGGAAACTAGCCCCAGGGCCCTCCCACAGAGGTTCCAGGCCTCCAGCCCCTGCCCAGTCCCTCCTGGGGGACAGGGCAGCTTGCTTCTCTGGGCCATCTCCTCAGTATGGGACATTCCCAGCAGGCTGATGGTTGTACCAGTTGAGGTCCATGGGCAGGAATTCAGGAACCTTCTCCTGTGGGCAGGACTGGGCAGGAGGGTCTTGCTGGGCTCCCAGCCCCTCCAGCCGGTTCTCTTCCACAGACGGCACCTGTTTTCCAATAGGAGTAATGTGGACCCAGCTGTTTTAGCTGGTCTCATGGGCACCCTTGGCCACAGAGCCCTTGTGACTTCAGAGATTGCCATTTTCATGTGGAAGTTTCCAGAGCACTCCCATCCCACCCTGTGGCTGCCAGGACCCTGTGGCTGTGTTTTTGCTCACCCTCATAATCACAGCCCGATCCTTGGTCCACGGCGCCACTTAGAGTGTGTGTTTCCTACTAAATAGCGTAAAATTACACCCTTTCAAGTTAATGAAGCCACTTACGACTCTGAGGGCGCTGGAAGGGCTTTACAAGTCAGCACGGAGCAGTCACTCCGTGTTTTCTGGCACTTTCTGATTAGAGTAGCTCCCCACCAGGGCATCTGCAGCGAGTTAATTGGGCAGCCTGCCTTGGCTGGCCGAGGCTCATCAGGATCACCGGGACAGCGGGGGAGAGCCACCTATGCCAGGCCGCCAGTCCCTGCCTGCAGTGCTCTGGGCCAGGTACACCCAGCCCAGGATCGCAGTCCTGGAAACAACTCCCTGATGACCCACTTCCAAGGAGGGCTCTGGCTCAGACCCAGGGTGCAGTCCCAGGGTCACCTAGGGGTGTGCCTCCTGGGAGCCGCCCTGTAGGGTGGCTGGGAGGGAGCAGGCTGCAGTGAGGAGGCCTCACAGGACCAGGAAGGCCGTCCTGGCAGGAGGCGTCCACACAGGCCCTGCACCTGGTGGGCCATGTGTACGCCCTGCCCTGCCCCTCAGGAAGCCACTGGGAGGTGCCAGCATCCAGCATCTGAAGAGGGGCCTTCCCCTGGCAACAGGGCCACTCCTTCCCCTTGGTGACACCACTGAGGTCCTTAGGCTCTGTTGCCCCCAGAGGAGAGTCTGGGCTCCTGGATGTGGCATTCAAGGTCCCCAGTGATGGGGCCTCTGCCCACCCTCCACTCCTCCAGCACCGGCATGCAGGGGCCCTGGCTGACCCTTCTGCTGATGCCCTGCCCCTCTGCTGCCTGCCTGTCCCCATGCGTGTCCCTGACTGCCCGTGTGGAACATTCTGGGCCAGCTGGAAGGTACGCACAGACCCCTCCAGGAAGCCTCAGCTCCCTGCCCTCATGGAGCTGCCACTCTACTTGGTTATCTTTATGTTTGCTTCTGGTATCAAACCCAGGGGTCCTCTACCTCTGCACGACATCCCCAGTCTCTTGTTTTGAGACAAGGTCTCACTAAATTGCCAAAGTCGGTCTCAAACTTGGGATTCTCCCGCCTCCTCCTCCTGAGTCAGTGGGATTCCGGGTGTGCACCACCTAACCCAGCCTCTCTGCCTCCTCCTGTGCTTACTTCTTAATTATAGAATATGCAGAGGGCACTGGTATAAACCTGGCTCTCCACCCAGCAACATGGGCGTTTGTCAGTTGCTTCTGATGATCTTTTTGAAGGGCTAGAACGTTCCAGAAGCAGGTGTTCTCCACGTCCCCTGGTTTTGTACTTTGGCCCTATGCCACACCAGGTGTGGTCCTGTGGTGCTAACCACGGAGGTGGTCTCAGGCCTGGTGTGGAGCAGGCACTTGGCTCAGGTTCATGGTGCACATTTATCTGTGAGGGGCTCAGGACTTGGGTGGGGAGCTATCTAAATGGCCCTCACCATTGCTAAGGGCAGTTTTGGTTTGTTTTGTTGTTCCTGGGCACTGAACCTAGGGGCACTTATCCGCTGAGCCACATAAATTTATTTTTTTATTTTGAAACAGGGTCTTCCTAAGTTGCTTAGGGCCTGCTAAGTTGCTGAGGCTGGCTTTGAACTTGTGATCCTCCTGCCTCAGCCTCCTGAGCACTGGGATGACAAGCATGCGCCACTGCACCCGGCACTAAGGGCACCCCTCTAGGCCAGGTGCCTCCCACCCTTCCGGTGGGGAAGGCAGTGCTCGCTCCCCTGCTCTGGAGTTGAGCTTAGAGGAACCAAGGAATCAAAATGCACAGGCAGCTTGGTGGCCTGTCCACTGTTGGCCTGTGCCGTGTCTATGTCCTGTGCAGCTGTGGCCGGAGGAGGCAGGCAGGCAGCCAACTAGTTGGGCTGACAGGCATTTCCCAGGGCCCTCACGTGGACTCCAGCTGGCCCCACAGCCCTGCATGCGGTTGGTGTGGGAGAGGGAACTCCGACCAGGGCGCAGAGGCCAGGCCCCGCCAGCTCACGCCCCAGCAGCAGCGCGTGGAAGGGGCCTGTTCATTCCTGATGGTGATAAAGGCAGCCGTTGCATTTCATCTGTGGATAATAAACTGGTTTCACACGGCAGTGAGCGTGCTGCTGATGTTGTGTTAATATTTATCAGCGGTTATCGATGTGTGGCTGGCTTGTTATCTTTGCCACACATTATGGTGGTTCCGTAAAGACGCAAGGAAAATTGCAGCCCCAGAAGCAACCAGCGTTCAGCTCCAGGGCTGGCGTGGAGCAGGAGGAAGGCCGCTTCTCCACTTTCGTCATGGGTCAGCCAGCCAGGTGGCGGCCGTGCCCGGGGGCATGGGAAGCCCGAGCCCTGACCCTGTGGGCTCAGCAAGCACTGTTCCTGTGGTACTGCACTGCAGAAACAAGAACTCCGCGGTTCTGTCCCTACTGTCCTGGGAGCCCCACCTAGTGAGCCTCCTGGGGCTGAAGCACCTTGGCCAGACCGCAGTGTCCTCTGTCCAGGCCACCTCCCAGGCCAGGTTAATTACAGTCAGTAGAATATGCTAGAATATGGTGCTCAGGATCAGGGTTCCTTTCCTCTTCCTGCAAGGAAATCAGGCTGCAGGGAATTGTCCCTCTGAGTGGAGAAAGGTCTAGAGAAGGATGTCCCAGGTAGAGCTTCTGCCTGCATCCCCGGCTGTGACAATGACCACCTGCAGGGTGGTGGCCGGCAGCCTCCTCAGGCAGAGAGGGTCTGGTGACCGTGTTTGTGGATGAGAGGGAGTCCTGCTCCCCTGTCCTCAGCTGCCTGACCATCTGCGGAGCCCGGTCAGATGGTACCTGTCAGGAGCCCCCGGCCTGCAGGGGAGTGGAGGTCAGAAAGGCAGCACCTGCCTGGAGCCAGGGGCTGGGCTGGGAGCAGCAAGCATAGCCAGTGGCCACCGTGAGTGGTGTTTGCTGGATGAATGACAGCAGGGGAGTGGCTGTGTCATCTAGAGCTCTGGAGAGCTCACTAGGCAGGTTGTGCACGGGGCCCAGGGAGGGCCATCAGGGCAGGGCAGGCAGAGCATGGCCTGCCTGGAGCAGGCGGAAGGGCGGCATGGCAGTGGGTCTGCTGCTGGCCGCCGGGAGAGGAGGGTTGCATGTGCTGCAGGGCCTGCAGCCAGTGGGCCAGCTTGTGCAGCCCCTCTGGGAGCTGCGTGCGGGAAGGTGCACCCCGAGAGGAAGGTCAGCTTCACGTGACTGTAATGAAACACCTGCAATAGTTTCTAAGCAAAAAGGGGGCTGGGATTGTAGCTCAGTGGTAGAGCGCTTGCCTAGCATGCGTGAGGCACTGGGTTCGATCCTCAGCACCACATATAAATAATAAATGAATAAAATAAAGATCCATCAACAACTTAAAAATATTTAAAAAAAAAAAAAAAAGGTCTGTGTAGCTCCTGGTTCTAGAGGCTCCCATCCAAGATGACCCTGGGTTCCTGGTGGGGTGCTAAATGGCAATGAAGGGGAGCACAGCAGAGCAAATTGTTCACCAAGCAAGCCAGTGGGCGAAAGCAAGGGGGAGGAAGAGACTGGGGTCCCACAGTCCCTTCAAGGGCATCCCCAATGATGTAACCACCTCTCGGCAGGCCTCTCCTCCTGGAGGTCCCAGCACCTCCCAGTGGCATCACCCTGGGGAACAAGTCTTGAACACATAGACCTTTGGGGGATATTTGTCCAAACCCTGGCAGAAGGGCCCCCTGCAAGGGCCAACCCAGGGCTGTGCTGCCCGTCCTGGGTGTGTGTCCCTGGTCAGGACTGGGGGCCTTCCTCTCAGGTACACTTCCTGCCCTGCTCTCCCCAGTGGCATTGCCACACCGTCCCGTGCCAGGCTGGGGGACTCTGGCCTTCTCCCTCCGCCCACTGTTCAGGGTCCTCTTGCCTGCTCTGGTGCTGTGCTGGCCCTGGACGCCACTTCCTGTGCCTGCAGGTGACACCAGTGGGAAGCACTGTGTGGTCTCTCCTGCTCCGTGTCACAGCCATATCTGTACCCACTCCTCCTGCCACACTCCTGGCCAAGCCGCTCACAGCTTCTGCGGGACGTGGGGTCTGCGCTGGCCTGCCTCGTCGTCTGAGCTGCTCCCACTGCTCTGGACTGCCTGCGGGACTCAGCTAATGCAGGACAAATGGGAAGTCGCCCGACCTTTATGGGCCTTTTTTCCACATTAAAACGCTTAGAGCCGCAAGTGCAATGGCTGGGAGCTCATCGTCCTGCACAGGCGTGCCGCCACGGGTGACCTGGGCTGGCGGGAGAGCCTGCGTCGGAGCCGTGAGTGCCAGCGCCGGCAGGGCAGCCCTGGCAGGTCAGTGCCTTTGGCTCGTGAATGAGAGGTTTATAAGGATGTGAAAGAACTCACTTAGGGTGGCCTTGCCGCAGAGGGCGAGCAGAGACACCCAGAAGCCAGTTCAGCATGGAGAGGGAACGGACGGTCGCGGAGAGTGGGGGGCCCAGGAAGCAGCCCCCTGCGCCCAGCAGCCCTGTTGGCAGCAGACTCCCAGGAGCACGGGGACCACGCACTTGGACCCAGAGTCATCGTCTCTGGTGCTTGGGGCCTGGGCCTTGCGGGAGCAGCCCTGGTTTCCCAAGGGCCTGGCTCAGGGCACCCAATGCTCCCTTAAGAGCTGCAGGGCACCAAATCCTGGGCAGTGGCTCCGATTCAGCTGTGGGCCGGGCGGGTGTCAGGTGTGTCCGTAGTTGAGGGGTCCACAGGTTCACTGGAGACACGGGCAGCACTGTTGGCTCTGGGGAACTGCAGGCACATGGCGCCTGCCCTGTGGGAGGCTATTTCTCTCCTGGGGACTTAGTGTTGAGGACAGGTGGAGTGAGCCCTCCCTGCCTCCCCCTCAGGGGCTCTGCACCCCCAGCAGCCTCCCGCCCTTCCTCCCTCTCCTGGCTTCCTATCCCTTCCTTTCCCTGAGTGGAAATCCCCAAGGTGGGTGGACAACACTCTCTAGTGTTCCAAATCTCCAGTCTCTAGTCCTGCCCAGACATGACGGCTCAGAGCCTCAGACACTGGCACCCACAGGACACACAGACACCGAGCCAGGAGGCTCCAGAGGAGCCGAATCCCCATGGAAATACAGAGCTGGTGCAAGACACCAGAAACAGAAACAGGATGACCGTCCACCCACCTAGCACAGGAGCCACGCGGGCAGAGCAGCTGAGCACATGGAAAGCTCGGGGAAGGCGGGTGTGCCTGGCCCGGAAGGGTCGCCCAGACCCTGGTGGGCTGGACTGAAGGGAGGCCCCAGCAAGAGTAGGTTCCAGCCTGTCGTCTGGCTCCGGTGAGGTCTTCTGGTGCCCTGGCCCTGTGGGAACCCTTGCTTGTGTGCCCACGCGGGGAGGCCCCTCCAGGAAACCACAGGCGTGAGGAGCCCGAGCGGGCCTTGACTTGGCAGAACATGCTGGGTGGGAGCAGCCTCCTCCAGGCCTGCAGTTCCAGGTGGGTAGATGCCCCTGGAAGCTCGTCAGTCAGATGTCGCCTCCTGCCTGCCTCCTGCCTGCCTCCCGCCTCCTGGGGCTACATCACCAGGCAGGCTAGGAGTGGGAAGGCCAGGAGCATCAGGCCAGGGGCCAGGCTAGGGGTGCAGGCCAGGGGTGGTGGGCCAGGCCAGGGGCAGCAGGCCAGGAGCATCAGGCCAGAGGCCAGGCTAAGGGTGCAGGCCAGGGGCCAGGCTAGAAGGGCAGGGCAGGGGCCAGTCCAGGGCCTGTGCACACGTAGCCTCGTGGAAGAGGGGGACTCAGTGGGGACAGGACCACTGTACCAGGGAGATGGTCCCCACAGCCTCACATCTTCTAAGCCAAATGTGGGCGAGCGGGCCTGGCAGCACTGGGGTGAGGCGCTGCTCTCCGGGCCTGAGACGCTCCCCTACAGTGGCCAGCCATTCAGGATGCTCTGTGTGCTGCACCTCAGGCTTGATTCCCTGGTGTCCAAAGTGAGTTTCCAGTTCAGCGTGGAGGGCTTGGCGTCACAGGCAGGCTGCCGGCTGCAGGACATGAGCCTCTAGGGATCCAGGCTCTGGAGAGAGCAGCAGAGAGGGGCAGGAAGCGCCCAGCATCCTCTGGAGAAGGGGCTGTGCGGCTGAGACCCTCTGCTGCATCCCTAGGGTGTGGGTGATACTCATCCCGGGCCTGGAGAGATCCTGGATGAAAGGAAGTGTATCTTTCGTGGTTTTGTTGAGGTGTGTACACAGCAGGTCATGTGCAGTCAGGCTGGGGTTTGGGTCCTGCATCCCCCCAGAGCCCATGTGTTGAGGGCCTGGTCCGAGCCCGTGGAGCTGCTGCAGGGTGGGGCCCAGTGGAGGCCAGGTCCAGGGCGTGCCTTGAAAAGGACATTGGAACCCCAGATGACCTCTCTTGCTTTGTTAACTGGGTGCTGTGATGTGAGTTGAACAGCCGTCCCCTGCCACATGCTTCTGCTGTGACCTGTGCAGCCACAGGCTGAGCGACCATGGACTGAGGCCTCTGAAACTGGGAGCTGAAATAAACCCTTCACTGCATTAAGTTGATCCCCTTAGGTGTTTGGTCACGGCAGCGGGAAGCTGGCTGACACGGAGTGTGGGGCGTGGAAGCTGGCGCGTGCACCCTTGGAGCTGCCACACAGGCACACGTGGAGATGCCCTTCATCCCAGGATCGCTCGCCTGCCCCCTCGGGCTCCTTTCTTCTTTCCTTCCTTCCTCCCAGCCTCCCTCCCTCCTCCACAAACCCTTGAACTATTTTCTGTCACTTTGGACTGTATTTTCCAGAATTTTAGATAAATGACATCATACAATATGTCCCTTTTTGGGAATCAACCAGCCAACCTGCCTGCCGTTTTTCCTTTCTTTTTGTCCCGTGCTGGGCTCGGAGCCCGGGGCAGCCTGCCAGGCCAGCGTTCACTCCCCAGCGTGATTCTGTGATTCACCGTGATGCTCCTGTTGCTGCGAGTTCAATCCCTGGTACCAGCAGATTAGGTTCCCAGCGAGGGCTCTTCCTAGCTTGCAGATGGACACCTTTGTATGTCCTCAGTGGAAGAGATGAGGAGGGAGAGGAAGCGGCTCTATCCTTGCAGAGGCCCCTGTGCCCCCTGCCTCACATGGGGACTAGGGTTTCTGCAAGAGCCAGGGGCAGCTGCTTAGCCCATAGCAGTGAGTGTCACACTGTAAGAAACTGCTGGATGGCCTTCCAAGGTGACGGCAGGCACATGTGGCCCAGCAGGGTGGACACGAGAGCTGTTGCTGTGCCTCCCGATGCTCGACTTGGTCGGGCTCTTTTATCTTAGCTATCCGAGCAGGCGTGCGCAGTAGCGTCTTATTGGGGTAATTAAATTATGGAAATTAAATTGCATTTCCCTGGTAACGATGCATAGTGTCATTTCATTTACTTTTTTCCCATCAGTGTATCTTCCTTAGTGAAATTTCTGTTAGATCTTTTGTTCATTTTTTAAACGGGTTGTTTTTAGATTATTGAGCTTTGGGGGTTCTTGGTGCATCCTGGGTACAAGTCTCGTGGAGTGGGTGACTTGCCCGTGAGCTCCCCCGGCACGGGGGTTAAGTAACGCATCCTAACACTCTTTCCACCTTCAGGAGTGGGAGAAACTTTTGAAGTTCGCTTTGTTGTTTCTTGTATGAACTATGCTTCTGTTACTGTACCAACCTCTTTGCCTCACCCAAAGTCCCAAGGAGTCCTCGTGTTTTCTAGCCCTTGTCTTTCTATGTAGACCTCTGGACAGTTGTGTGTTGTTGTTTAAGGGCGGTCTGAGGTGTGAGTGGGGTTCTGTTTTGTGTTTAGCGTGTGGCTGTCTCTTTCTTCCAACACCGTTTGTGAGGGACTGTTCTGTCCCTGCTAAGCTAATTGTCTCTGCAGCCTTTTCAGAAGGTGAACCCACCATGTGGGTGAGTCTGGGGGCTGTTCTTGTCCCTGTCTGGCGTGTGTCTGAAGGCCAGCTCCACCCTTCGGTGATGCTGTGGCTGCATGGTGGCCTCAGAGCCAACAGCCACAGTCCTTCCCTTGGGGCTTTTCATGTGTCTCAGAATTGTTTGGAATATTCTAGGTCCCTTATCATTCCATGTGTATTTTCAAGTCATCTTGTTGATTTCTATCAAAAAAAAACAAAGGCCTGCTGAGGTTTCGAGTGGGGTTGCGCTAAGTCTCTAGATCTGTGTGGGGAGAATCGGCCTGTTAACCACGCTGAGCCTTCTGGCCTTGGTTATGGTGACTCAGGTCTGCAGCATCTGGACGATGTCAGTGTTAGGTCTCATCCTGCTCTTGTCCTATCTGCCCGCCCCAGGGGCCCTTCCTCTCTGATTTGTCCATAGGCGGTCCCTCTCCTCTCTGCCCCCATGTACTTGGCCATGGTGTGAGTGATGCCAGGGCCCACCCAGGTCACGCCCCCTGCTGCGGGGCCCGGTGGGGATGTATACCTGGAAAGCACACCTGTGTCTGAGCCATGAACCCTTGGTTCAGGCTGGGACCTGAAGAGGGTGGGCTGGGTTCACTGATGAGGAGGGGAGTCCAGGACGCAGAAGTCTCCACAGTCCTTCCAGGAGTGATTTACAAAGATACGGGGACGCTGGAGAATCCCACAGGCGTCCCTGCGGGAAAGTGGGGAACAGGGTGCGGCGCTCTGCCCGGCTGATGCCGACGTCTTTGAAGGGAAGCTGGTGTGTGGCCGAGGGTGGTGGTTTTCTGGGCAGTGCTGTTCTTTTTCTTTCTTCATTTTCCAAAATTTCTTGAATGAAGATGGATGATTTTGTGATTAAAAAATTTTAGTTGGGCACAGTGGTGCACACCTGTAATCCCAGCACTTAGGGAGGCTGAGACAGGAGGATCGCGAGTTCAAAGCCAGCCTCAGCAATGGCGAGGCGCTAAGCAACTCAGTGAGACCCTGTCTCTACATAAAACACAAAATAGGGCTGGGGATGTGGCTCAGTGGTCGAGTGCCCCTGAGTTCAATCCCCGGTACCAAAAAAAAAAAAATTAAAAAAAAAGACAAGGAAGAGCAGGCCTTGCGGCTCTGGGGCCATCGCAGGCGGGCCAGGCCCAATGCCCTCTCTCTTCCAGGCTTTGGGAACTACCACTGCAGTGCCTGTCACGGGTCCTCAGGTCAGCTCCTTGCAGAGGTTGGCGGGGCAGGGAGCGGCAGTGCTACCTCAGGTAAGCAACCCTCGGGCGGCCCCAGGCCCGCAGGCTGTCCCCACTGTCCCAGCCCCCAGCCCCTCTGCACTGCCATCTGAGTCCCTCCCTCTGGTGGCTCCTCCTGCCTTCTTTGCCTGTTTGTTAAAGGACACTTTGGATCAGGTCTTCACAGTGTAGGGCCCAGTTTTTCAGAGAAGTTAATGAGATAATTAGTGGTCATGACCAGAATTTTCTTAATAGGACAAGCCAGGCCAGGCCAGCATAGCCCAGAGGTGCCCTGGTGCATCGCCAGGCACTTCTGCCACAGTTGCTTCTGTCCTGGGACACAGCCTAATGTGTGTGACTGTGGGTCACGCTCAGAAGAGTCTGGGAAGCGCTGTCAAGCTCTGGCCTCGCGGGGCTGAGCGCTTACTGAACACACCACACCCCCTGGGGGCCGCAGGCTGCAGAGGTGACCACGGCCTCTGCCTGTCCTGGGCTGCGGTGCTGGACACATGCCCCCGACTCGAGGAGGCAGGGGGCAGCTGCCCTGGGCTGTCATCCCCATGGCAACGTTCCCTGCATGCCCACCTGTGCCAGTCCCACGGGGCCCTGCCCCTGAGAGACTCAGGGTCTCAGGAGAACAGGCCCTCTGGGCCAGGATGACCAACCACGTAAGGAGCATGCACAGAGCCACAGGCCCTGAGGTGGCCTGTGCCCGCCAGGGGATCAGGAGGGGATACTGCAGG